>JAQQZY010032968.1:0-11201 GCA_030068375.1 Ostorhinchus rueppellii | reverse complement strand
CGCCCTAAGTAGCTGGGATAGGCTCCATGCGACCCCCATGACCCTAGTGAGGATAAAGCGGGTATAGAAGATGAATGGAATTTTGTATAAATCTTCAAAAGTGTCGAACGCTATTTGACACTTATAACTTATAGACTCTAAGACTTCACACAGTCAATACACTGCTTCACACCAGTGGTGATCATATATGATACTGACTGTGAAATTCCCTTTTGCATTTGGACATCTGTAATTGCATGACAATTGCAGCCATAAAATCACCTGAAACTGCCTTGAATTGGTTTATTAATCAGTTACTCAAAAAACAAAGTAGCATTTTTTTTGTCCACATTGTCTACAAGTCATCCATTTTAGGTCATTTATTGATTGTTAATTTTTAATGCCCTTTAGTATTGTACACTGGGTGTGCTTACATGAACAGCATTTCTTCAGTCTTATTGAAATCACTTTGATCACACATTCTTATTAATTAAGAGATTGAACATTCCTGACATCTTTTAAAGTGTCAACAAAAATTTAATCTGTTACAGACATTTTTTTTTCCTACACTCATGTTTCTGTTCCTTCCAGAAACTCATTATGTGGCCTTATGTTACCCCATGTATCCCATGCATACACTGAAACCAAGAGTGTGTTCACATGGATAGTATTTTCCTATGGAATTAATTCAGATCTGACAATTCAGGTGGTTAAATGGGTCATTATAATTCTGATGAGGCTTTACTCTGAATGTCATGGTCAACACAAAGTGATAAAACAGTAGCAGTGGTAAATAGTGGAAGACAAAAATAATAATTAAAGTATATTAAAATAAAATAAATATTTTTTGAGCAGTTAATAGTAGAACTTGAATAGAGGAGGCCTTTTACTATTTGATGTCTCTGTTTTTAAAGGGAACACATGAAACTCTGAGAGGAAACTCCAGGGCTCTGTCAACAGTGGCAGCAATTATTGATGGAACAGGCTCCATAGGTAAGTTCAAATCTGCCAATCTGGCTTCCAGTTAAATTCAGAAAAATAATAACTCGAGCATTGTTCACCCATAAAGACCCAAACATCCAGTGCTGACCAAAAGCATCTACAGATCTAAAATGTTTAATATCTTCTGAAGCACTAAACCTCTCAATACATATAAATAATTGGTGTAAAATCCAGTTTGTCATCTTTTCATGGTCATCAGTTATGACCCATTTGGATGTTCAGAGGCTCTGTAGTGAATGTGGAAACACTGTTATCATCTACAACACTGATTCACCAGTAAAACCCATGGAGTTTGATAAATTACACTGGATGTAGACACTTGTCTTTATGTTCAGTTAATTATATATATATATATATATAATTTTTTAAAAAAATTTTTAAGTAACTTTTTTATAACTTTTCTCTGTTTTGATATAATAACCATTGAATTTATCCTGAGCTTTTATGAACATCTACATGATCAGTAAGTCAAATATAAGAAAATTCCTGATGTGCAGAGGATATTTTTTTTTAAAATAAATGGTGGTAAATCACTTGCAAAAGACCAAAAAATCCTTTGGAAGTTGTGACAAAAATAGTTGTAGGTCTTTATGGGTTAAGACAAACTTAAACCGTATATTCAGATTATCATCTGAATATACAAGTGAAGAAGTGATAGCAATTTAGTGGTGAAAATAGAACATGTACATTGTGTTGTTTTGTACTTGTGACAGACGTTGACTTGCTTATATGTCTTTGTTTTCTGCTGCTGTGTATCATTCTGCAGGAGCAGCACTTGGCCCACTGTTAGCTGGTCTCATCTCCCCCACTGGCTGGAACAATGTCTTTTACATGCTGATCTCTGCTGACATATTGGCCTGTCTGGTCAGTAACCCCACTGAACTTACTGCCATTGATTTTTAAATGTTTAAGAAATGGCTTCAGCCCGTTGAAGGCATAGTTTAAATCAGGGGTCATCAACTCCAATAGGTTGCCCACAGAAACCATGAGTCACCCTCAGACCTGATCTAAAAATAGTACAAGTCATCAATGAGTTCTGCCTAAAATTTATTTCATTGTGTTGCTGTTCTATTTTAATAACACTTGCATTGATATAGATTAGCATAACAATATTAAAGACAATTTTAAAAAGTTTAATATACATGAACCCTAACCTGGTCTGCGCAGGACAAAACTCAGCATTTGCTGAGATAAGATAGGCAATGTGAAGATGAGGAGCTGAATGCAGTTTCTACCCCTAAAAACATGGCAGGAAAAAGAAAGAAAACATTCACAGTGAATTGGAGTTATTTTTACTACTGTGGAAGAAAACTGTGTGTCTCACTTGTGGGGATGACTGTGGTGATGGCAGAGCAGCACTATGTGGAGTGACACTTCAGTACGTGTCATAAAAGCTACTATGCTAACTACCAACTGGGCAGTGATCTGTAGCTAGAAAAATCTTATGTGTTAAAGGCAGATTAGGACAAACTTTCTTTTTTTCCATGGGGGCATCATTTAGAGCTCCCCATTTTTTTTTTATAAAGAAAAAGAGGGCATTTTCAGGGAGGTTTTAAAGGCAATTATGACAATTGCAAAAACTATATTTAAAGACAAGAAGCATGGAGTGTGAATTGTGAAGAATTAGTAATATGATTAGTGTCTTCACATACATGAATATCATTATCATTAGTAATAATATACAGTGCCTGGCATCAGTTAGAGTTAAATAACTTGTTATAGCTGAAAATTAGTAATCAGTGCAGTACTTACCATTTGAAGGATCTGAACTATTTGCTTAGTAAATTCCAGGCAGGTTTTTTTTTTTTTTTGGGCCAGGCTGTTTATTTAACTGTAACTGATGCAGTAAGTAGCCTCTCATTTGTTTAATATCAAAAAGATTGGATAATACCAGGATGGATCAGGATCATCAGGCTTGTGAAAGGCTGGTTTAAGGAGAATGAGACAGCATTTTCACACATGGATTAGCCTCCATAAGTCCAGAGTCTAATTTGGGATGTGATGAAGACTTGATGCAGCAGTTCAATTCTCCATCATCAATAATCAAAAATTAATTCAACTATGGAGGGAAAAGAATTATGAACCATATTGTGGCACTACATAAGCATCATGTAACAAAAAAGATGTCACAGTGAATGTCTTCTGTTATTAAAACCAAAGGTAGTGCACTGAAATATTGCATGTGCAACTTTTTTGTTTTTGGCTGGGCAGTGTATAAACTGCATTTGATTTGCTATTTCAGAAGTGTGTGTCCAAGTGGTAGCCGTCGTATTACTCAGTACCGCTGAAGTAGCACTGAGTTTCCAAAAGGTTGGTGACCCCTGGTATAAGTGACTGGGATGGAACCATCTCCGTCTCATTTTTAAAACCCTGTTATGGTTTTAAAATCCTATTGGAAACTCATTTCATGATTTAGGCATGAAATTGAATTAAGAAAAGTGACTGACAGATGTCCATCATGTTTCAAATAGAATGTAAATCAAGGTAGAGAGTTTTAAAACTGGAACTGCTTTCAAGTTGTGAAATATACAATTATTTAGTGAAAAACAACAAATTACATACAGTTGGGATACACAAATTATATTTGTACGTGAAAGAAAATTCTAAACATTTTTAAAAATCAGGTTCGAAGCCCAATGTGTTCTAACCAAATACAAACAAATTATGGATATACAGATATACAAAGTAAATAAAATAAGAGGAAATGTGTGTGTCTTCATATATGAGCTCCAGTGTCTGAGACAGTATCCTTGACACAACATTAAAAATGTTTAAATAGGTATTAGACTGTGTAAATATAAAAACAACACTATTACAATAATGCCCAACAGATCACCTCACCTTATACTCTTTGAAGCCCATTAAATGTTCAAACATTCACTTTACATTTGTACATGTTTAGATTTTGGATCAATTTTGGAGTTTATGTATGGTTTTAATTAAAACTTCAAATATTTATAAGTTGCAGTGCTTGATAGTTTTTAGTATAACTGGGCAAAAAAATCCATTATTATCTTTCACCATATTGCAGTTCAAGTGGTCTGACAAGAAACAAGAATTCTACTCCCTTATCTAGAATGTTTTTTAGGCTCCAGAAACTCGAGTAGGTACAGAGACCTGTGGCTTCTCATAGATGTTTTCAGACTTTTCTATAACAGTGTGAAACTGTTTCAGGGCATTTATAGTCTAGAGGAGAGGGCTGTAGATGTGTATTTTTACATTATCATATTTTCCTTTTGATTTTGACTCATATTGTCGTCTACACTAATATATTTGTGCACGAATAGCATGATTAAATGAAGCATGTTTTTTTTTTTTAATTGCTGAAGATTCTAACAATGCCTTTACTGTTGATAATATATCTGTTTTTGTAATTTATATAGTATGTGGACTCATTCACTGTTTATCTTCAGTTTTTGTCCAGGCTTGTTTATAAGGAAGCTCACAGTTGTTATCGATATACGCAGCGACGCAGAGGGTTAGTATCATCATCTGAAATCTTTAAAAACAACAAATCATTTCTGTGTTCTTGACTGAGTCTGTTTTGTACTGGAAGCCAGTTGTTTTTTTGTCCTCAACTAAACTAATGACTGTCTCTGTTGCTTTCTGTTGTTCACCTTATCTCTATTATTTCCAGGTTCACAGAAATCTAAGATGTGGGAAACGCATCCACGGAAAAGGTCAAAGGTCCTTTAAGAACACTGCCCTGAGGAGCCAGATTGAGTTCATCTGCACAGAGTTCACAGGAGTAAACTGATGACAGAAGCCTTTTACTTATTGTAAATCGGAGAAATATGTCTTTGTAAAGGCAAAAATTTTTTTTTTTATCACTAATCTACTCCTCGTTTTAATATTGTTTCACTATTAAAGTACACATGATAAACATACCATTTAATGCTCAGTGTTTTTTCATATGATGTTTATATGCATTCTATTTGATTATTACCCCATTTCTATATTTAATATAAGTTAGTGTGATTGTTAGTGATTATCTTAGGCTCATTCCAGCCCAGAGTTTTATGTTAACAATTGCTTTTCTTACTTCTTCTTTCCCCTTTACTTTTCATCCCTTATGTAGTAATAGCTTTAACCCCTTAACATTGACTGTTGCAAATTTGCATCCATTATGGAATATTCCAAGATCAAATCAAAATTTAAATATATAGCGCCAAATCATAACAAAAGTTATCTCATGACACTTTACATATGGAGCCAGTCAAAACCACACTCTGAAGCCAGTTTACAAAAACCCAACAGAATCCCACATAGGGTTGGGTGTTGACAGGGTATAATTCAATACCGGTGCCAAATCGATACTTTCAAAACAGTGCCAGTTCCTAAATACTTAAATCAGTACTTTAAAAAAAAAAAAAAAAGAAAGAAAGAATAGAAAACAAGTTTTTATGATGAAATTACTTTTTAAAATGTATTTTTTATTTTATTTTCTGTGTTCTTTCTTACAGAAGCATATTGCATTCACACAAAAATGTAGCCGCACTTTGGAACGTTTAGGTTTAGACATAGCAGCTGCATATTTGGTTGTACCGAAATGAGGCACCAAAATTCATATTGTATTTCAAGTTGGTTACTACTGTTGATGTTTACCCCGGTTCCATAGCTGTACCGAGCTTCGGTATCCAACCCTAATCCTCCAGGAGCAAACACTTGTGAATGGTGATAGTGATGAGAAAAAACTTCCTATTAACAGGCAGAAACCTGGAGCAGAACCTGACTCCTGGAGGATGGTCATCTGCTTTGACTAGTTGGGGTAAAAGAAAGAGGGTAAAGGAGGAGAAAAAGAGTGAGAAAGATAGAGACTGGGGGAGAGGGGGAGAAAGGACAGAGTAGGGGAAGAGACATGGATGCAATTGATGCACAGATAACTGAGGTAGAACTGTCCACAGTAGATCAGCTGGTGTTCGCATAATTACATCTCTGGAACTATACGACATGTATTTCTGAATGCTACATTTGAGCATATTCAGCCTTCAGCAAGCACTTATTGGCCATTATTTTATTGCTGCATGATACCTACATTTCTCTGTATTTTATGTGTTTTAGTCAAATTAAGAAATTCCACCTAGTTAAGCATCTGCTTGAGTAAAAGCACGGTACATAAAACAGCAGCCAGCGTTCAGATTCTTTCTTTGGTTGTTATACTTTCTACTGTCAGTAGAGGGCAAACTGTTCACTCTTATATCTGTAAAACTTTACATGATTTTAAACATAAAGTGCTGCACACTTTTACTCCTCCTTTGCCAAATATAGTGTAAGATTCTGTTGAAAGTTACTGCCCTATAATTTTGATTAGATTGTTGTTGTGTAAAATTTATTACATGCATATTTATATTTCAAAATACTCAGATATTATAACTGCACAAGGCTTTTGGACCTTGACAAAGTAGGTCAAAGTCACCTATTTTCAGCAGACTTATGCCCCATGCCAAGATGCATCTACAGTATAAAATTAGTGGAGATATCTCCGTACATTCCTCAGATAATGTGATTATGTCATTGAATGCACAACAACATGTGCATTCAAAAGACAACAAAATGATTACAATACCCCTTTGGCCAGAAGTTGGCTGAAGGGTAAAAACAGCCCATACATGAGCAGCAAGTTTAATGGCATTACATAACAGACCATTAAAGTGCCTGAACACAGAGGTGCGAAGAAGCACTTAAATCTTTAAATTGTAATAAATCACAGAGTGAGTACCCAAAACAGGGGGACCTTCAGACTAACATTAAACAAGCATTATTTGGAATGTGTGGCTCAGGCAGATAAAGAGAACAGAACCAAGAAGCAAAAAAAAGGGCTTGACACCAAGAGATTGAATAAAGCTGTGCAGAAGGCCCAGCACCAGTCCAGATCAGGACAGGTCCATATGCACTGCTGAGTGTCACAGTGTCACAGAAAAACAAGCACAGGTCATGTGTTGACTTCAGTTGGCAAATTACAGTTTTATTAAGTGTTATATTAGTGTCAGCTAAGCTACATCACATCATAGCTACATCACAACATACAGAATAGTATAAAAGGAACCAGACTGCAGAATTTCTTAATTTAAAAGGTGATTACCTAATAGTCATAAACATTCACTACAGATTTGTAGAGATGAGTGGTTTGTTACATTATTAAAGTCACAAAGTCATCCACTGCAGACCAAAAGCATCCACTGATGTCAAATGTTTCATCGCTGCTGATCCTGTCAATATATGTAAATTATTGGTGTACACTGCAGTTTATCATTTTTTCATGGTCATCAGATATGACAAATTTGGATGTTCAGAGGCTTTGTAGTGAGTGTAGAAACACCATCATCTTCTACAACATTGATTCACCAGTAAAACCCATGGAGTTGGATAAATGACAGTGGATGAAGATGTTTGTTTTTGTGTTCAATTAATGATACTGTATATTTTGCCAAAAAAGTAGCTTTTACTCTGTTTTGATAAAATAACATTTGAATTCCCTAGATTTAATGAAAATCTACATGATAAGTGTATTAAATATTGGAAAATACATTATTTATACTGAAAAATGCTGAAAATAATATTATTGTAAATGGTGATAAATCACTTTAGAAAGGTTAAATTTAGAGAAAAGTTCATGTGAAAGTTTACAAAAAAGAAGTTCTGTGATCTTTTAGGGTTAATATTTGGTACAACCTTCAAAGTGGAGACAGTACCAAGCTGAGTCAGTCACTACAGAATCTCTAAATAAACTCCTCTATATTTTTTTACTCAAGTAATTTGCAAATATAAACATTAAGATGTAGAACAGCAACAGTAAAGAGTCACTCCAGCCCCATAAAAACATTGTATAAAGTGAAATATTAAAAAAAACAACAACAACTGTGACCCATTTACTCTTAAAAGATTTTCTATTGCAAAACAGTGTAAATCCTAAATTTATCCTGAGACATGTTTTGGTCAAGCTACATATTCATTATATAGCACATAAAGTATAAAACCTTTCCTGTAAGAAGTCATCATTAAAGAACAAGAAAAATGATTAAAAAAAAAATTCTACTATAGGGGTCATTTTTACAAATTATCCAAAGGCTCATAAATAGCTCCTTATGCTTGGACTGAGGAGAAACAGTTAAAGCTAACAGTGTGTCTACTGTCTTTGGTCTGAGAGAAATTCATAAAGCATTAAATGTAGTAACTCCTAAAAGTGAGAAAATGTTGAGGTAATCCAGAAGACTCCTTAGTCACAGAGACATGCTTAGAGTGATGCACCCTGTTGTATTAGAGTTTAGGACAAATATCTGCTAACACACTGCCAGTATCTGGTGAAATTAGATCAACTTGAAAAACATGACAACACCACAGATATTATGGAAAGCAATTCTCCAGTTCTCCAATTTTTACCCATAAAGACCCAGTACTACTTTTGTGGAAATTTCCAAATTACCTTTTTTTCCCTCTGGTCAATCTTTCTAAGTGATTTATCACCATGTACTATCATCTATCTCTGTATTTTGCATTTTAACAGTAAATCATGTATTTTCCTATGTTTAATTTTGATGTTTCTGAAAACCCAGAGTTAATTCCAAGGTTATTATATCAAAACAGAGGAACCTTAAAAAAAAGGTCAGTTTTTCAGCAAAATATATCAATAACTGAATGTAAAAACTAGCGTCCCATCCAAAATTCCATGGGTTTTACTGGTGAATCAATGTCATGGAAGATGATGGTGTTTCCATGTTCATACGGAGCCTCTAAACATTCAAATGGGTCATGTCTGATGACCATGAAAAGATGACAAACTCAATTTTACATCAATCATTCATATGTATTGTTATGATAAGTGGATCAACAGATATGAAAGATTTTAGTTCAGTTGATGCTTTTATGTTGTCATTAGAGGTTTGACTCTTTATGGTAAACTGTGTAAATGATGTGAAAGATGTCAAAATTACCAGGTCATTAATTGAATAAACCAAAACTAAACCAAAATGAAAAAAATGATTGACAACCACAATAAATTAAGCTGATCTTGATTTACATGTATTTTGTTCCTTTTATTAATATGTGCATCATTGATGTACAAGGATTTTCATGAGGCCAATTTTAAAATGTATGAAATACTATAATAATGTTGTATACACATACATTCATGTCAAATAAAATGAAATGATTTTAGTATTATTTTTATAAATTCGTTGCGGCATTAAAAATATCATGTGGTGTGACCAAAATATATTTAAAATCATTTTCTCAATATGCTTAACAATTTTTACAACTTCTTGGTAACATATAGGATTCATTTACCACATTATAACAGTTGTTTTGAGTTTTTCATATTTTTGTCATGTTGTTGCTTTGCAATGCCTCGGAAAATTACATGAAATTAATTTTTTCTTATAAAATTGATCACAATTTATCAGTGATTAATAAGGACTTAAAGGGATTAATTAATCAGCCACAGACATTAAATACTTTATTATGAATTTAATACAGTTATTACAACTATTGGTCACATCACATAGCATTTTATTTAAAAAAAACATGTCCTCGTCAGACTATTTGTAAATTTAGATAAAGATAAAACACTGCCTTGGCGGAGGTCTGTGCTCTCTCTGTGCTTGTCTTTTCTAGCAGACCTCCGCCAAGGCAGTGTTTGAGCTTCACCAAAATCTAATCGATTGTATCATTCCCAAGCTATCCTGAAAATTTCATCGAAATCTGTCCATAACTTTTTGAGTTATTTTGTACACAGTCAGACAAACAGATAAACGCTGGCAAAAACATAACCTCCTTGGCGGAGGTAATTAATCCTACTACTCCTACTCCTACTGCTACTATTAACAACAACAACAACAACAACAACAACAATAATTTTTGAACCACTAATCCTATCAATACACAAATAATTTGGACAAAAATTTCTCAGCTTTTCAACAGCATCAGATGTCTTTTTCAGATGCATCCATAGTCTCTTTAGTGAACAAGGAAATGTCATCATCTTCTGTTGCACTGGTTCAACAATAAAACCCATGTAGCTCAACAAAGGATAGTGACTGTAGACGATTGGTTTTATGTAAAATTAATGATTTATGTTCTTCAATTTTCTCTGTTTTGATACACACGATCAAAATTTTAAAATCAGTTGAAAATTGCATGGATTTACATTTTGCACCATTGGATCTAAAGACAGTTCTAAGTAGTTTCAAAATGCAAAAAGAAGAAATGGGAGAGAGACAAAAAAATCGAGTAAGCAATTAATTGAAAACAACAATTAAACTGAAATAGGTTGTTCATCAGCCGATCAAAAGTTCAAGACCACAGCCTTTAAAAGCCAAAATCTATGCAAAAATGTGGATTCAATGTCATTTTCTGTCAGGTATTCACACTCGTCAGCCCTGTGATGAACTGGCGACTTGTCCAGGGTGTACCCCGCCTTCGCCCTAAGTAGCTGGCATAGGCTCCATGCGACCCCCGTGACCCTAGCGAGGATAAAGCAGGTATAGAAAATGAAAGAATGAATATTCACACTATCATGACCTCCTGGTGGTAAAGGCTAAAACGCTTTCTGTCTTTGAACGTGGTTGGATTGTTGAGCTGCATAAGCAAGGCCTTTGGCAACACACCATCGCTTCTGAGGCTGGATGCATTAAGACAGTCATTTTGAATTTCTTTTAAAAAAATCCTGAAGGTTATAGGGAAAAGTCATGGGGTAGACGCAGAAAAATTTCACTGGTGCTGAGCCAGATGATTTGATTGGCTGTCCATCAAGACATGGGACAATCCTCAGCTGTTACTGGTACTCGCTACTGCAGCCCAATAACAATCAGATGGCATCTGCGAGAGAAGGGCTTTAAGAACAAAAAATGTCTTCAGTCTTTGTCTCCTTCATCCAACCATCCATCCATCCATTCATTCATTCATTCATTCATTCATTCATTTTCTTCCACTTGTCTGGGGCCAGGTCATACAGGCAACAGTCCAAGCAAGGATACCAAGACCTCCCTCTCCCCAGACACCTTCTCCAGCTCTTCCAGGGGGACCCAAGGTGTTCCCAGGCCAGCTAAGAGACATACTCTCTCTAGCGTGTCCTAGATCTTCCCCGAGGTCTCCTCCCAGCGGGACATGCCTGGAAAACCTCCCCAAGGAGGCATCTGAAACATGCCCAATAATAATAATAATAATAATAATAATAATAATAATAATAATAATAATAATAATAATAAACTTTATTTATATAGCAC
>JAQQZY010032957.1:0-11201 GCA_030068375.1 Ostorhinchus rueppellii | reverse complement strand
CCCCCCCACTGCCGCCGGTCCGCCGGGGAGGGGGGGTTGGGAAGGGGGATTGGGATGGGGGCGCCAACAGGGGCTTTCGCCCAGGGAGTAAATCGCTCCAGGAACGCCAGTGCACCCAAACGTCAGTCTCGGTCACCCCCAGAGTTAGAACATTGAAAAAAATAAGGTTAAAATCCAGGCATTGTCCTGCTTTGGGAACAGCGTGTTTAGCTTTAGCTTAGCACAGTTGCTGTAAACCAATGGTATCAGTTAGCATATCCTCCAAAAAAGGTGACTGAGACATCTATATTTTTGTCTAAATTTTTCTTGGGAGTCGTGTGTTCAGAACGAGTACAAATCATAATGCAAAATCGAGCGGTGCTTTGCCTGCGATGAGGCCAAATATAGTTCCAAGTAAATATCTGCCCAGGTAAAAGCCTCGTTCGATTTTGCATTAGGATTTGTACTCGTTCTGAACACACGGCTCCAAAGATATATTTAGAAAGAAATATAAATGTCTCGTTCACTTTTTTGGAGAACATGCTAACTGACACTCTTGGTTTACAGCAACTGTGCTAAGCTAAAGCTAAAAGTGCTGTTCCCAAAGCAGGACAATGCCCGAACGGATTTTAACCTGTTTTTTTTTCACCGTTCTAACTCGGGGGGTGACCGAGACTGACTTAATTTCATGTTTGGGTGTCTTATTCCTTTAAAAGTGTGACAGCTGAAGGAATAAAAGATCTTGAATATCTGTTGGTTTTCCTCTGAGGTGCATAGCGCTGGCCTGAAGGCATCAAAACAAACTTCTTGGACACATCGTCCCTTGAGAATCAGCTGGTTCTATGTCCACTCTTCGCAGAAATGGAGTTAAGAATATCAGGACGTTTTAAACTCATTTAGATTTATGTCCCAGAGTTCTCAGCTCCAAGCTAAACATCTCCACATACTCACACCTAAACACATTTAGTTCTATGTCCTGAGTGGTGTTTGTTTCAAATCAGGTAGTTCTATGTCCAAGGAGCCAATCAGGGGCCAGACCTGGATCATGTGACATTGGTTCAAAATGGCCGTGGAGCACATGTAAAGCACAAAATGTTACCTCCTCAGAAAAAAAACCCCCCTTCGATTATAACTTAACTTTTTAAAAACCATTCCTGATTCAGATCACCAGTGGAACCTGTAAAGGCACCAGGTCTGATGTTGGACATAGAGCTTGTTGACCAGGGGACACTTCCATACCTCTGAATCAGAAAGTTCTATGCACATTTTTAACTCCTCCTATCTCTAAGCCTGTGGACATTTAGAACATGTTAACGATATGTTTCTTGTACCTTCCACAGGCAACAGTATTCCACACAAAAGATGATTGATAACTGTGAATATCAGAGATCAGACAGGTGACATTTTCAAACTCTATTTTCTCAAAATGAGGAAAAATGGACGTAGAACCAGCTGACTCTTAAGGGACGACATGGTGAGGATCCCTGATGCTGGTCTCTGCTTTTCCTCACCTGAAGCTCCAAGAGGGACGGCCAGTCTCTGAGTCAGACTGATGATCCTGGAGCATGTTTTTTACGATGGCATGCAGGCTGTTCTTTTTTTTCCAGTATTTTGCACTTTACAGTCTCATTATCCAGTTTTTTTTGTTTTTTTTTTTATCCTGTTATTATATATTATATTCTATCTAATGGAGCAATATATGCATGGAGCAATATATGTCAATGCAATTACATCATCTGCAGCAAATGACTCTGAATGTCTCTGCCGATGTATTTCGGGCAGTTTGTCCAAATAGAGTTAATGACATGCCTGTGCAAATGGCCAGTTGATCTGATAGTGACAGGCAGCAGAACCAACCCATAAAGATTTAACCCCTGAACACCTCCTTTGATTTCCAATTGTGGGAAACAAATTGGGAGTTGTGTTTTTTCTTTCAAGTAGATAGTATTTTCGTTGCATTTTGGAGCTTGGGGGGGCGTTTGCGAATTTGTGACAATTGGCGTCAAGGGGTTAAGACATTAAACAGCAGCACGTTGGCCCTCTGGATGGAAATATGAGGACAAAAAAACAAACATAGAACACTTGACCGACATAAAGAATTATAACGTGACGCATACGTTAGCCAGGGATGGAAATATGAGGACGAAAAAAACCAAGATAGAACGGTTGTTTCAGGTTGTTTTCTTGAAACTGTTTAAAAACGTGTTAAGTGCATATATATTCCCCTCTTTTTTGAGGCCGTTTGCAAATCATGCAAAATGAAATGCAATTAATGTAGACTGAAAATTAATTCTATTTAGTCACGATTAATCTCGATTAATCCACAATAACCCTGTAGTTAATCTGACTACAAATGTTTTATTGTTTGACAGCACTAATACATAGATTGTTTGTGTCGTATTTTGTTCTTTGTTATTTCATGATTTTATGTGCTCGAAATAAAACTAAATGGACTGCACTTATATAGCACGTTTTCTACACCTTCATGGTGGCCAAAGTGTTTTACAATAAACCCTATAAACCCTAATAAAGAATGTGTGGAGCACAAATACATATAATTTGTCATTACTAATAAACTAAATCTCTAAATACACACACACATACACACACACAGAGCTCTAAATATATACAGTATATAGCAAATATGCATATTAAACAGCAATTTGTACAATATGTACTAAACAAATATTATCAATACAAAAAAGGAAAGAAATGTTGATAAATAAATGTTTAAATTTTATATATATATTGTTGTGTGTAATTATAATTATGCAGCAAAAAGGTGGAATTAAATAGTCTAAACGCATAGATAGGAATGATTTCCTGTGTCATTAAGTGAACAGGATTTTTTTGAATTTTATTTTGTTGTATTTTACTTTATTTTATTGTATTTTATTTGTTGGTATTTTATTTTTGTTGTTTTTAATTTTATTTTGTGATATTTTTATTTTTATCTTATTTTATTTTGTTGTATTTTATTTTTTATTTTATTTTTATTTTATTTTGTTGTATTTCATTTTATTTTTGTTGTTTATTTTATTTTGTTGTATTTTATTGTATTTTTGTTGTTTATTTTATTTATACTTCGTTGTATTTAATTTTATTTTGTGATGCTTTTATTTTTATTTTATTTTGTTGTATTTTCTCTTACCTTGTCCTATCATTGCTCCTAAAGGCCCAAACCTTTCTGGACGCTGGACCAAATTCAATCTGTTTGGAATCATATTACTCTCATACTTAAAGTAACACAAAAACAGTCAGACACTGTTTGAAAATAGAAAGTATATTATCTGCTAATGTTGTGCGGTGGCTGTTCTTGTACTTTAGGGGAACTTGGCGCTGGTTAGTTCAGCTCTCGTCACCACTGTTCCCAATCTGAGCTTCGTATCCAGACGCACTGAGACGCTTAATGAACTTCACTGACTAAGTTAGGTTTGGTAACAGGTAACAAAAGCAACTCTATACTGGAACGACATCACATCTCAGAGGCAAATAATGTGCTTTTCTCTCAAATAAAGAATCTGAAAAACCTAATTTACAGGAGGAAATGATTACGCATGTCAGAACAATTGCCCATATTTGGCCTCGTCCAAATATGTAATGGGAAATAAATTGGGCTGATTTGTAAAATGAGATAAACATCCAGTGAATCCATGGGAAGATAGTATCTACAGTGACACAGGTGGACGCCAACTAAGTACTCAAGTACTGTATGTTGGTGCAAACATGAGGTATTTATACTTTATGTGAGTATTTCCATTTTCTGCAGCTTTATACTTGGCGCGAACTGCATCTCGAAGAAAAATGCTACTTCTGTCATGAGTAATGACGTCTGAGTAAATTAGATTGAGTCACAGGCAACAAAAACACTTTCCATCCTTGAGCAGACAGTGCTTTCGGTCTTAGCTTTTAATTCTGTTTTTCAGTGCAACCAAGGACTAATTAGAACTGCAAGAAGCTTCAGAATGATGATGATGATGATGATGATGATGATGATGATGATTAACATAAAAAAATTCAGACTGTTATCACCTTCAAATCCCTGCTTCAGACTTATTTATTCAGACAGGTCTATTCAATTCCATAATTTCACTTTTATCTGCTGCCATTTTATGTACCTATGTGCTTTTTAAAATATATATATGTGTGCAATTTTAATTGTTTTATTTACTTTAACAACTTTGTACGGTGACTTTGAGTGTCCTGAAATGCACCTATGAATAAAATGTATTATTACCTCCACCAAGGACGTAATGTTTTGCCAGGGTTTGTTTGTTTGTTTGTTTGTTGGCAACATAACTCAAAAAGTTATGGATGGATTTTGATGAAATTTTCAGGATATGTCCACTCTGGGTCAAGGAAGACCCAGAGATTTTTTTTTTTCATCAAGAGTGTTTTTATTCCTCTTTAAGCAAGAAAATAAAAAGTGATTAATTATTTTTAATGAACTTATTTTTCATTCATTCACTCAGATGGCCACCATGCATTTAACTTTTGAAGCAAAAAAGCATGTATTTACTAGGCTTTACACCGATCATATCGGCTATATCGGATCGGCCGATATTTGGTATTTTTTGAAATGTTCATGATCGGGCGTCAAGTCATAAATCACGATCTCATCAATGACGTCATGGTCATGTTGAAACTTTTTTAATCTGTCTCATTTACTCCAAAGTAGTTTCACAGCATCGACATGTTTATTTGTTTGTATCCGAGAGCTAATGATTCATGATTCAAAAAACTTCTTTTTCGCCTTCGTGCCTCTTCCTGTTTTGAGTACTGTCGCTATGTGACGGACAATAAAGTTTCTTTGAATCTTCCCGACAGCAACATTCATGGGCGACACAAACAAACATGTCGGGGGGTGTGGAAGTTTTTCAAAGTGAGAGAAACAGACATAACACAAGCTATCTGCAATATATGCAACGCGACAGTACCTCGGGCATGGCAAGATTGATACTCAGGAAACAGTACATAAGTATATAAGTACATAAACAAGTAATTTAAATATTGCTCCTCACGTGATCGGTTATCGGTTTATTTAAACTCACTGATCGGTGATCGGCACAAAAATCGTGATCGTGTAAAGCCTTGTATTTACTGATATGCTGTATGAAAACTATGAAATAAATCCATTTTTAATGCTGTTAATCTGATGTTTTCTCACATTTTAACATATTCTAATACTAGTTATTACTTATTTCATGGAGATAATAAAGATAATGTGCAAAAAAAACCAACAACACCAAAAAAAACAGTGTAATAACAATCAGCATTTGATTTACACTCAAACATGTTCGTGCAGATCAGGTTTATCAAGAAGAGTAAAGTTACTGTAATGGTATGAATTACATTATTTTTTTGTTTCTTTTTTTCAGACAAATTTAGAAGGAGATGTCTTTTTACCTTTTCATGTTTCAACTGTCATCTGCAGTCTTCCTCAGAAGGCGTCAGCTGATCGCTTTGACATCAAAGCAAATAACACATCTACCAAGTAGACATAATGAACTTGGTGGATATATGGTATGAATTCCAGTGTATTATGGGGTGATGCATAAGTGTCCACTGTGTTGTCTGATATGGAACTAAAACAACAACATCAATGAATATGTAAGAGAGCAGCTGAAGAATAACTGTCCACTGTGGTGACCAGTATGCATGAAAGGGTTACTCATTTGATCGACTGTTTAACACCATTTTCATGTTTTATAGACTGAGTTTCTGCAGTTTGTGGTTAATAGCCACAGAAAGGTTCCCAAAGCTCATGCAACAGAGACGGTTACAGCTACTGACGGCAACAAAGTTCATAACAGCATCGATGATGGCGTAAAAGGTTTTGAAAGATTATTTCATTTCATAGGGGAATGTTTCAACCCTTACCCCTTATGCCAAGTGCAAGGACCAAGGGGGAGGGCTAAGGGCTGGATTGGGTTTGGGCTTTTGTTGCTGCAGAAATAAAAATGGAAAGCTTTGAGAACTTCGTTACATTCAAGCGCTGTTTCCAACATCTTTTGGCTGGGATACTAGAACTACTGTTGTTCTGTGGATTCCTCAATCTTATCTACCTCATTTTACAAAGCAACCCATGCACATCTCATTGGACATTTGGCGGAGACCAAATATAAGCAACTGTTCTGGCATGGCTATCGTTTTCTTTCGCTAAATTAGGTTTCGTGGGTCCTTTAGTTGAGTTTAAACCACAATATTTTCCTTGAGATGTGGTGCAGGTGATGAATAATGCTACTTTTGTGGGCTGTTATTCAACCTAACCTAATAAATGCAGGACATCAGGCATTTCTGAACATCTGTTACTTTTTGGCCTCGTCCATAATGTAAATGTACATTTTGCAACTTTATATTTCTACTCCATTAAAGAGCTTTAGTTCCTTTTCAGAGGAAAATTTTTCATCTCTGTCCGATGAAAACTATGCAAAGTATCTCCAGATATGATGTTTTCTTTTGAGTGTCTGTGACAAACTGAAGGATGAAGCGTTCCTTTGTGGGATGAGCTGAAAACTGACCTCCTCAAGCGAAACAAACATGTTAAAACCTTTACTGGCTTCACTGGAAAACGCATCATCACAAAGCTGAAAACAGGCCTGTGGTTCTCAGGAAATGTTGAGGTTTTAGACAAAAATGCGTCTCACAGGACATCAGGAGTGTCGACAATATCATGCGCTGCTGAAGATTAAAATTCCAATAATACACAGAGAGGGTCAGATACGCCAGTAAAATTCATCCAAAAAGTAAAATACTGAGGACCACCATTTTATTGAGCACTGACTCGTCTGAACTTTTAAATACTTATTTACGACTTAAAGGGTTAATATGAAAACATGGGTGCCTTCATGCTAAGTTTACATCAGAGTCTATTCTGTGATAGTTTGCATCTGTCCTTCCTTCTGTCATTAGGACAACCATTCCCCACACATACTAGTGTACCACAAGAGGGCGCTACAATGGATTGACTATTGAACTGGGATTATTTGTTTCAATGCCTCTCAATTATTTATCTGCACATTTGCAATTTTGAACATTTAAATGTACAGCCTCTCCTTTAAAGTCTGCATCTATAATTATCTGTAACATTTACACGTATTCTTTGCATGTTTACATAATATAAACAATATTCTGAATGGTTTACCCCTGCAGTACTACTCTTCTGTGAATCATACTCACTCTGTTTTATTTATTTTCTATGCTTACGGTTAAATGTATTATTTTATTTTTAGTTTTGTTGTTATTTCAGATGTGTGAAGGCGAGGTAGGTTTATTTATATAGCACGTTTCATGTACAGGACAAGTCCAAGTGCTTTACAGAAAACAAGAGAGGCATAAAAAGAAAGGTAAAATATAAGTATAAAAACATAAAAATCACCAAAATGAATTTAATTAAAAATTGACATTAAAATCGTCAGCAATAAAATGCGACTTTAAAGTTCATTAAAAAAAGAATGTGAAGGAAAATTGCAAAGTAAGTCGTTTTATTACTCAGTGTACCCAAGTCATCCAGTGACCGAAGAGTCAGAGGTTCGAATCCTGGCTCTGACTGTCCACATGCTGAAGTGTCCTTGAGCAAGACACTGAAACCTAAACTGCCCCCAGTGGGGCCAGGCCCGTTGATGTATGAGTGTGTGCATGAAAGGGTGAATGTGAGGCTTTGTAAAGTGCAGTGTGCAAAAGAATTATAGAAGTACATTTACTATTTTACCATTAATGTGTGTGTGATATATACAGTGTCTGTTATAGATAGATAGATAGATAGATAGATAGATAGATAGATAGATAGATATTAACATAAGACGTACAATTCCAGTATGTTACACAGAACAGATGGGAGACAAAAACAAAAGAGCTCCAGTGTTAACCTTCAAACTGTAAGCTTGAGCCACAATTACTGACCCCTTAAAAAAAAAACAAAAAAACCATCCTGAACATCAAACTGATAAAACAGACAGACAGTTCTGGAAACTTCAAGACATGACAACCACATGATAGGTAATCTGAGGAGGCTGTAAGATGTCGAAACTTTAAAAAGTGTGTGAAAGTAGGTCCAGATTTTTAAGAAAAGATAAGATAAGATAAAAGATAAGATAAGTTGAGATAAGAAAAGATAAAAGACAAGATAGGATAAGTAAAGATAACATAAGAAAAGATAAGATGAGAAAAGAAAAGATAAGGTAACATAAGAAAGGATAAGACAAGATAAGACAAGATAAAATAATAAAAGACAAGATAAGAAAAGAAAAGATAACATAAGAAAAGATGAGATGACAAAGCACATAAGAGCAAAAAGAGCATTCAGTCAACAGAAAATCTAGAAATGTGACCAACAAATAATAATAATAATTAAAACCCCACTATAAATACTTTGAACTGTCCAGAATATTGACATTGAAGTTCCTTGGGTCTGGACAAAGCCTCAAAACTGTCAAAACACGATGATCTGAACAGCAGAATGAATGCATCTGAAGTGCATTTGGAACTATTTCCCATCACGTTTCCAGAGGCTTTGACAGTGTGACTCCACAGATCTGCTCACATGTTTGGGTCCCAGAAGTTTGGGAATGAATTCATACCTTTTTAAATGTATTGAAAGGAGTTGAAAAGAGTTACTCCAACACAGACTTCAGCACAGGGCCTTGTATTTATTCTGATCCGAATAAACAAACCAAAGCACTTAGAAAATATGTCCACTTCTAATATGACCTAATTGAATCTGTCTAATCTAATCGGAGTGACTTGCGTTCAGTTGGATAGTTTTTTTGTGCATGAAAAGATGGTAATTTCTCACCATGAATATTGAACATGTTGGGATTCTCAGCATTTAGTCTGAATATATAGCGGTCTGAATATAACCTGACCTGCCCACTCTGGTCACACCACCGCCTCCACCTTCCTGTCCCGGCGTGGGTCACACTTTTCTCTAATTTTATAAAGCACATGGGCCACCGCTGTCCACAGACGCCACAGGACTCGCTCTGAGAACAGCCTCCTTATCACACAGGTATGGATTCCTCGACTTTCATGACACCGCCTCATCTTCTTCCTAATCCAATCCTGATGGTCTTTCCTCTCACTGCTGCTGTTTTTCTCCTTTGATTGTCTTTCACTTTTACTTGAGACTCTAATTTCAGGGGTCATTAGTGCTTTTATTCTCTAAACCTATTATATCTGTCAACGTTGTTTTTCAGCCTCCTTTATCAGGTTTGCATCTTAAAAACCATTGTTTGTCTAAATTCTTCATCATGAGCTAAAATAATCCACTTTCTGCAGCGGTTTATAGGATTATATAAACTGCCTGAACATGAGGGTAAAGTGGATAAAAAGCCACTTATCGTTACTGACTCCTGCTTTTGTCAGGATTATAACGTCAAGTAAATATTTCATCAGTGCTGCTTGAGTTCTGTGTGTTCAATAATTTTACTGTTTGGAAGTTCTTTGCATTTTCTGCAGCAGATTAGGGGTTGTTTTATGACCGACATGTTATTTTTCATCTATTCGTTTTATGACTGTATTTTTATCTGTGCTTTTATTTGTACGTGTATTTGATTGAAGCACTTTGTGACCTCCTTTATCTGTGAAATGTGCAACATAAATTCACTTTATTTTATTTTACAGCAGCATTTGAGCGAGACAGGGAATGTGTGAAAATGGATTTAACACCAGATGTGGCAAAATTTACTCCAGTAAAAGTGCAAAGACTTATAGAAAAAAGTGTTTTCTCGATTAAAAGTGGGAAAAAATATAGATATGAATGTATTTATTAATACCCGAACCTCATATCTAGTCAATATAATGTCAAGACTGTTAAACTATTCTATACAATTTGCAGAAAATTATGAAAATGAATCATTTCATGCATGAATTTTAAGAACCTTTGCTGAGATTCTTATTCCTCTTTAGGCATGAAAAAATCAATGCGACTGAAATGTTTTAATGACCCTATTTTTCATGGAATTACAGAAATGTCCACTCAACTGGACACTATATTTATAATTTTTAAAGCAAAGAAATATACATTTAAAAGCATCATCAGAAAGTGATTAACTGTGTGAAAGTTATGAAACGAAAACATTTTTAACGCAGATAATTTGGTGTTTAGTCACATTTTAACATCCTCTAATACTAGTTTTTACTCACTTCATGGAAATTATGTGCAAAAAAAACCCAAAACAAAACTTTTTGTTTAACCCTAGAACACTTTTGCGATTAAAAAAAGTAACACCATCACTATCACTGGATGATTTTTAGCCAATATAATATACCCAACAAAAAGTACTTGTCATAAAAATAGATCAAAATATGACAACACATGACAAATTAAAGTGGTTTTCTTTTATTTTCAACCGTGGCATGTCTAATAAAATGAAAACAAAAAAAGCAATGGGAGGAGCCTAAAAAATGCTCAAAAATGACTGAAACATTAAGAATACGAGAACAAAAAAAATCATTAAAAAAAAAAAAAACAACACAAATGATACTTTAAACTTGGTCTTTGGTCCACCCATTCGTGGGACATTCAAGAGTCTTTATTGTCATTCTACAAGATAATGAAAGAGTGTCACCACTATACATGAAAGGGTTAAAGGCACAATGTGTAATTTTTATTTTTTTTAATGCTCATCTGCTCATTTGAAGTTTGAACTGGAGTTTGTGTTTGTGTCATTTTGTAAAAACACCACAGGGAATAAGAGTACGCCTCCACCATTACCTACTTGGTCAACATAGCCAAAAACTATTACGACGTAGCGGGCGATTAGCCAGTTTTCACAGCCAGCAAGCCAAATAAAAATAAACAGCGTCTTATCTTTTCATTCTTATGAGACAAACTGAATTTTGAGTGACTTATTCTACTCAATTAGTGATGAGGGGACTCATCAGAATCCTGTTCAGAACTCATGATATTGTATCTTACCTCATTTAACCGTCAGTGCTGGGTAATTGGTCAGGAATGCAGCTTCGGTAAAGTTATCGGAATCATACGCAGTGCTATTATTTCTTCATTTAGTTGAGAATGCTTCACCCATGAAGACCAAAACGGCAAACAGATGACCATAACCATCTGCTGATCTAAAATGTTTTATAAATTCTACTAATCCTATCAATACATGGAAAGAAAAAAAATGGTGTAAAATTCAGTTTTTCGTCTTTTCATGGTCATCAGATATGACCCATTTGGACGTTCAGAGGCTCTGTAGTTACCATGGAAACACCATCAT
>JAQQZY010032846.1:0-11205 GCA_030068375.1 Ostorhinchus rueppellii | reverse complement strand
CCACCTGATCTTCATCACCCACCAGGGGTCCAGTCCGTGGACCAACTTGGACCCGAGTGCACGCCTTGGTGCACCCTTGTGTGTGAAGAGAAGATCCAAGCACATTTATTATGTATTTGAGTTTGTTAACTATTTTATCAGTAAACTCATCTGGATTTTACTTTTGTCTCTGGTCTCGCTTCTGGCTTCACTTCAGGTTCATTACACCTGACCAAATTTCATCTCACGTCCTATGCAAAAATTCAGCCCATTAAAAAATGACAGAATCAAAGCCTGATCATTCCATCCTGACTCCACCGCAAAAGACCTGAACTCCATGACGTAATTTCTGACCGAGCGATTACCCTGCTTAATGTTCAGCAAAAATAAACCAGCCTGCTGTCCTCTGATGGGATAATAAACCCACTTTAACTCAGATTCGAGAGCTTCAAAACTGTGTACCACAGTGGAATCTTGTTCATAAAGTGCACTGAAATATGCAAGTGGAGGACCTTCTAATAACATAGCCAGGTAAACAATTTTAGCAGTCTCATTAGTAAATCTTGATGGCTGAGCCTTGAACACCAACCTGATTTGAGTTAAAAAAAAAAAACTTCAGCAAAACTCAGCATCTCTAGAGAATTTAGCTAGTGAAGGAACATGAAGCTCAGAGACGAATGCCAGAGGAGGAGTTGGAGAAACTGGAATCAGAACAGGGGCAGGAACAGGTGTAACAATCTTATCCAGTTGATCGGAAATCGTGGTCATGTTATCCATTAATGTCTGTAGTAACTGCTCATGGTTTCATAAATATTGACCCTGCTTTGAAACGGCCCCCTTAATCTTCATCAACTCTGTTGAGTCCATCTCTGGCCAGTTTGTACTGGAATGACCAGTCTCTGAATTAGGACCCAACTGCAGAGTACAACTCAGAGAGGGAGGTTCAGGATAATTAATCAACAAAATCAACACTGCAATCAAAATAATGATTGTGTCCAGAGGGAGAGCCAAAGCCAGATTCAGGAAACGGGTCCGAGGTCAGGGTTCCAGGTGAGCAGTTTATCAGCAACGGTATCCAAAGGAATAGGCAGGCTCTAGTCAGAGGACAAACGGAGTTCATACACAGACAACTGTAGCGAACTGAGCAATGAGGGGGAGACTGAGGCAAATACTGTTGTGGACGCGTGGGTCGATTCCAGTGATCCGTCCAGAGAGGCAAAAGTACAGGTTGGGTTCAGGCTGAATCAAAGGTCCAAAAGGCAGGCAAATGGTCATACAGGGATCAGGCAAAAAACAAGCTCGGAGGTCAGAATGGAGGAACAGGTCATACACAGTGAAGGCAGAACAAGAAGAAACACGGCCTTGAAACAGACATAGTAAGTTACACAAACTGGTACTAGACACGACTGAACACAGGGCTTAAATACAGAGGAGGGAGGGAAAGACAGATACCCACAGCTGGGTAACAAGACACACCAGGGTAATCAGTCTTGGAGGGAAACATGAGGAGCAGGAAGTAAAGACCGAGGACAAGACACAGGAGGGAAACTTTACATAAAACAGGAAGCGACAGGACAAGACATGAAGCAGAAACTGATGTCTGTTACCAGATATGACACAGATTGGGCAGGAGTTTCATGCCCACTTTTTCCATGGGGAAGTTTGTAGAAATGAAACTGCAGCTAGCTCTTACAATGTGTTTGTATTGGGTATAAGTTCCGAAATATATTGGAAAGAAACAGAAAACAATTCAGTTTAACAATAGGTCTATGTTTAATTCAAATTAAAATCAGATAAAGACATAAGATTAAAAAATATAAGACGAAAACATTTACCCTTGTACAGGAGCAATAACTTGAAATTAAAATAATGTGAAATGCCCTTTTCTTCCCAACATAGAGGCAGGGGTGTTCTTTGGCATGGGCCACCTGAGTAGTTGCCCCTAGCGCCATGGCATGGGGGGCGGCGGCGCACCTCCGATAGCACCCCCCCCTCGCTCCTCCACCGCACCTCCAAACCCCCCCCACCCCCCCGCTCCGCAGGTCCACCGGGGGTTGGAGCGCTGGATGGGGCTTTCGCCCAGGGAGTAAATCGCTCCAGGAACGCCACTGCATAGAGAGGCTCTATTGTTACACTTACACTAAACTCTTTATTAGCTTCACTACATGTAATTTAGGGAGTACCTACAGCATCAAAAGCTTCCTTAGCAGTGCACTGGTTTCTGACACTTAATGTTATTGTCTATCGTACACTTCTAAATTATGTTGATTATTTTTAGCTTGAAACTGGATATTTGTGATTAATGTTGTGTGGCTCTACAAAATATACCATAATAATTTGACATTGCAAACATTGGGCGATAGCCCTAACTTTACCGGCTGCAGCTGGGGTCTTTCCTCTGGAAGACAGGGCTGGTTATTTCAAATTTGGCAGAATCTTCTTCCAGCTCCTTTTTTGCTTTAACCTGGACTTTTCAGATCCACCTGGGCTCTTCCTGCCCTACATCACCACCGACTGTCTCTTTGCACTTTCTGTTCCTATATTTAATTTAACCACTTCAGAAAACATGACTCGTGGGACCAACCAACTTAAACATTTAGGAAAGAAGAATTCCATCTGATGGTACAACCCATCTAATCTACTGCGATGTAGGGGCTACACTGACAGATGAGTGGAGAATGAATGCAAGAAGAAGATTTGATAAGGGACAGGCACAGCAAGTATCTTTCCCATCAACTGGCCCAAACACCATACTGACATGAGGTGGTGCATCAGGAATCCTCCCAAATGTCCTGATTAACCACTCCAGGCCTGGAGTGTTTTAAGTCTTGTCCTAAGACCCACTTCTTTGAATCACTGTGCGAGTTGTGTGGGCCTCTGTTATTTTTATTGATTTTAGTACTTTGAACTGATTTTATTGTAGTTCTGGATATTTGTTTTTGTCTTAACTGTATTGTTTTCATGATGTGCAGCACTTTTGAAACATTCTTACCACTGGCGCATGAAGAAATCAACCGCAAGACAAGCAGATTCATCCTCCAATGAAGGAAACAGGGGAGGCTGATAACCAAATACACATTTAAACTGAGAGACCAGTGGCAGAACAAACAAGACTATTGAGCATATTCTACCTAATAGACTATGAATGTAATCTCCATTTAGCCTTTGTGACTGACCATTTGACTGTGGCTGGAATCCAGAAGACAAACTGGGCGTGGCATAGAGCTGAATAATCTATCGTTTTAGACCAAAAATCGTGATTTCAGACAACACGATTTTTGGATCGTCAAAGCTGCCGTTTCTCTGTTTTTCTTTTTTTTTTTTTTAATTTCTCACATGGTAGCCTATGATGTAGAGAGGCCCAGAGTGGTGGCTCTGTGTCAGCTACCAATCAAGAAGCTCTACGCTACGCGTGGAAAGGTCATGTGTTCTACACTACAAATCAGTGTAGCTGGTCATTCAAATTCAGACATGGCGGAAGCGGGAGCAGAAGCGGATCCGAGGGATTTGATACCAAAACGAAACAGCACGTCGGTCATTTGGCAGTATTTTGGATTCGAAGCAACAGACGAGGATCAGAAACAGGTGCTGTGTAAAATGTGTAGTGTGACGGTAGCTACAACCAGTGGAAATACCACCAATCTGTACTGCCACCTGAGAGTTCACCACGCCAATGTGTATGAAGAGTGCATGATGAAAAAGACACGTGAAACATCTAGTACAGGGGTCAGCAACCCTGGTCTAGTACTAGTAGCAGTGATACCTCGGCCAAACAGAAAATAATAATGGCCTGTTTTGCCAGTGTAACACCTTACGACAGAAGCAGCTGGAGACAAAGCGATAACGGCTGCAGTAACAAAATATATAACAAGGATATGGTGTCTCTAAACACAGTGACCAAAGATGTGTTTAAAAGTTTGCTGCATACAATGGATAACAGGTATTTTCTGCCCTCCTGCACACACTTCAATCAAGTGGCCATCCCACAGCTCTATGCAGAATGCAAGGCCAAGGTAGTGAAAGAGCTGCAATGATACTGAGTTTTATGCGTCAACTACTGATATGTGGTCAAGCAGAACGACCGAGCCCTACATGAGTTTGACGGTGTATTTCATCAATGCCAACTTCGAGCTCTGTAGTCGCTGCCTGCAGACCGCTACTTCCCCGCTGACCACACCGGGGGTAATATTGCCATGGGGCTGAAGGAGTGTTTGTCAAACTGGGGTCTGAAAGAAGAGGCCTAGACGTGTATAACAACAGACAATGCAACAAATATGGTCAAAGCCATGGAGCTTAACCAATGGACCAGACTGCAGTGCTTCGGCCACTGGCTGCATCTTGCAATCGGTAAGTACAGACACGTGTGTTTGTGTATGTTCACAGAGCCCCTCTTGGCTTTGCAATTACGCTGCCCTCCCTGTCTCTTAAAGTCAGTTAACAATCTTAATTCGTTTTCCTAAAGCCGGTCTCAACTTTGTTTCGGAACACTGAGATGCAATGTGGGAGGGGGAAAAAAGCGCTGACAAGTTTATTGTCAACTGTGGATAGCTGACAAACTGGTGTTAGCACAATGCTACTTTAAAATTACAAATGCCATAGAAAGACTATCGCCATTAGCAGCATTGTGTTAAACATTTGTTGATGAATTTCACTTAAGTTTATGCAAAATGCTTCAAGAACACATGTTTACAGTAGGCCTATACAAATGTGCAACTAGTCGACGTGGATGATGTGCATTTTAAGACGGGTTGTGAGAAGACTTAAAATTTAACCCTTTCATGGGTAAACTTTGAAGTCCCCCAACACTCCCTCTGTTAAACTGCGGAATGACAAGGGGCAGAGAGATGCAAAGGCATTTTCTCCTTTGAATGTTTTTCTTTAAAGCCCTTACTAATAGAATATGACAATAATTATTATTATTATAATAATAATAATAATATTGTGTTATGAACTATCCTTGCTATCTTGGCTTTTCAGGCTTTAATACTCATGTGTTTGCCAATGTCTTTCCCCAGAAAATGCTGTCAAAGATGACCAGAGAATCAAACGGGCCACAGGACTTTGCATGCAGCTGGTTGCAGTCTTCACTCACAGCTGGAAGAAGGTGGCGGCACTAAAACAGGCACAGCAGGAATTGAACCTACCTAATCAGTCACTAATTACTGAATGTCCAACACGATGGGGCTCCCAGCAGAAAATGATTGGGAGGGTGTTGGAGCAGAGCATTGTGCCAGGTTCTGTCTGAAGACAGGAAGACGCGACACCTGGTCCTCACTTGGCTAGACACAGATTTCCTTGAATCCATAAACAACGCCCTCAGTCCTCTTCAGGAGTTCACAGACGCCCTCTCAGGTGAGGACTACGCAAGCGTGTCATACCTGAAGCCAGTGCTCCATCTCCTAAGAACATCAATTCTTGCTGAAAGTGACAAGGACACGGATCTCACCAAGGAGATCAAATCAAGAGCTCTGCACTACATTGACAACAAATACAACGAGCCAGTGACACAGGAGCTCCTGGACATCACATCATTCCTTGATCCAAGATTACCTACATCAGTGAAGAGAATGTCCCACACATCAAAGACAGAGTGAAGATGGAAATGGAACAGGTGGCACAAAAGGTAAACAGTCCTGTGACTTTGGTATTTCATAATACAAAATGTTACACATATACATCTGATATTTTACTATACCACTCGACTGGCATTTGAACGTTTACACAAAAATGCTTGGTTGGTCTTAATCACAACTGACAGCAAGACATTGACAGCTCTTATTACTGTGTGTTGCAGGAGCAGGAGGCCTTGTGTCACAACCCATCCCATGCCCCTTACTCTGAGCGAAGAACAACAACCATCCACCTCTACGAAGCAAAAGCAGTCATTGGCCAGCTTTTTCAAGAGCAAGGCTGTCCCTGCTTCTACCTCGACTGTGCAGTTGGAGGATGCAATTAAAGCAGAGCTAGACAGTTACCTCGTCACTCCTACCATTGATGGAGAGCAAGACCCACTGGCCCGGTGGAGAATGCACCATGTTAACTTTCCATGGCTGAGTCAGTTGGCTCGTAAGTACCTATGCATACCTGCAACAAGCTCCCCATCAGAGAGACTGTTCAGTGCCAATGTTGTCACGTGCCAGTGGGCCAGTCTCAAACCAGCAAAGGTTGACATGCTGGTTTTCCTGTCCAAAAATCTCTAAAGTGATGCAGAGAGATAACAGGGAAGAATCATTGTTTTTGTTGTTTTGCACCTTACCCTGACATCTCTTATATGCACGTCTTTGTTTACAAAAAAGGTGTTCACTCCTTTTGTTATTATTTATCTTCCGTTTACAGATGTTATGTAAAACAATTTTGACATCTTTTGTTGAGAATTAAGGGTTATTTATACATTTTGTTATTGTTATTTTCACTGCCATTACATTTCATTTCTTCTTGCTACTTTGTGTGAAAAAGAAGCACAGGTTTCTGAGTACAGGAATTTCTGCAGCTGATGCTAATGTTAATATTCATAAGCTAGCGCCGTTGAGCCATTCTTGCACTTTTTTAAGGTAAGACTTATTTTTTGCTCTACTTTGTTGATTACAATTAAGAATTCTTATGTGCGTTCTTTTGCAAAAGTGCAATTATTTTGGTGCTGCTGAGCCATTGAGCAACATTTTTAATGCCTGATATTTTGTAGATGGGAAACAAAATAAGCAGTTTACTCAAGAAAGAGGCTTTTTATTTTTATATTTTTTAGACTGTTGTTCCTCAGGCACCAAATGCTAATAAACAGTACTGCATTTGAAATCCGTTGACTTAATTTTCATTCTTGCATTAGCTTTATTGAATTCATTTGCACTGAAACCTGGTTTTAAAAAAAAAAAAAACCGTCGTTGAAATCGAAATACAACTCTTCTTGAAATCGTTCAGCCCTAGCGTGGCACCAATGGATGTAGAACTCACGCTAGAATGCCGAGGTGAACTGAGGCCCTCTATCAGAGACCACATCCTCCAGAAGGCCATGATATGTAAGACATTAAAGAATCTGTACAGCTGTTTCTTTGGCTAAGGGAACTTTTAACAGAGGGATGAAATGAGCCATTTTACTGAATCTATCAACTACTGTCATAATTACAGCGTTACCCATAAATGGAGGAAGACCGGTCACAAAATCCATGGAGATATGGGACCAGGGACGATGTGATACCGGTAGAGGTCGCAGCATCCTTGCAGGTGGACAATTAGAGGATTTATTCTGATTGCAGGTAGTACAGGCATTGATGAAATCAGTTGTATCCTCCCTGAGACTTGGACACCAGAATCTCTGCTGCAGAACCTCCAAGATTCCTTGAATACCTGGGTGACAGGTCAGGTTTGATCCCTGGACCCACTGAAGGATATCAGACCTAAGATTCTGTGGAACAAACAGAAAGTTGTCTGGACAGGTGCTTTGACCCGGTTGATTATCCAGGGCTGCCTTGACTCTCTCCTCGCTCTGCCAGGTCACTATGTCCATGCGATGTTTCTGGGGGAGAATGGTGTCAGGACCCTCCTGTCTCTCCTCAACCAGGAACTGATGAGAGGGCATCGGGTTTAACATTTCTTGACCCTGGCTGGTAGGAGAGAAAAGTTAAACTTAGTGAAGAATAAAGACCAATGGGCCTGTCTGGAATTTAGTCTCTTGGCGATAAGAAGACACTCAAGGTTTTTATGGTCAGTTCAGACTATGAATGGAACCTTGGTACTTCAAGCCAGTGCCTCCGCTCTTCAAGTGCGAACTTAACAGCGAGCAGTTCATGGTTGCCAATGTCATGATCTCTTTTGGCCTGAGACAACCGCCTCGAGGGAAAAAAAAAAAAAAAAAAAAAAAAGCACATTGGTGCATTTTCTGATCTGTGATAGAACCGCCCCTACCCCAACATCAGAGGCATCCACCTCTACAATGAATTGTGTGAGGGTCTGGTATCTGGAGAATAGGGGCGGAACTGAAGCATTTCTTTAAACAAGAAACTACTCATTGGCTGCATGAGTCCATTTGAAAGGGACTTTGGAGGACGTTAAGCCGGTTAACTGAGCAGTCACTGTACTGCAACCTCAGATAAACCACCTATAGAAATTAGCAAACCCCAAAAACCTCTGAAGCTGGTTATGGTTTTCTGGAGTCAGCCAATCCATCACAGCTGACACCTTGGAAGGGTCCATCTCCAGGCAGTCCTCCCCCACAATGTAGCCCAGGAATGACACAGGGGGTGTGGAACTCGCAGTTCTCGGCCTTGACCTAAAGGGAGTTCTCCAGGAGACGTAGGACCAACTGGACGTGGTGAACATGGTCCTGCATGGATTTTGAGAAAATCAAAATGTCATTGAGGTAAAACAAATTTTTTTAACGTGTCTCAAAGTACGTCATTAATCAGGGCTTGGAACACTGCACGAGCATTAGTTAAACCGAAGGGCATAACTAAATACTCATGTCCTAGGGGGTGTTGAAGGCAGTCTTCCATTCATCCCCTTCGCTGATGCTTACCAACTGACAGGCGTTTCAGAGGTCCAACTTAGTAAACACTTTGTAAAAGCTCAAATGCTGAGGAAATAAGCAGGGGAGGGTAACTATTCTTGACAGACATCGTTTCATCCTCTATAGTAAATGCAGGTTCTGAGGGTTTTATCCTTTTAGTCCAAAGAAAAATCCAGCATCTGCAGGAGAGGATGAAGGGCGGATTATCCTAGCAGCCAAAGCATCATTGATATATGTCTCCATAGCCTCACTCTCAGGAGCCGACAGAATATATTCTACCCTTAGGGGGAATAGTACCAGATATTAAATCAATGGCACAATCATATTCCATATGAGGGGAAAGAGACACTGCCTTGGCTTTACTGAATACCTCTTTGAAGTCATAGTATTCCACTGGGACTCAGACCAGGTCAACAGCAGAACAGGATCCTCCATCTTTGCCTACCTCTGCTAGAGACAAACAGATTTACAAACCGGACCCCAGCACATTATGATGCCTGTCTGCCAGTTGAGTTGAGGGTCATGTTTATGAAGCCACGGGTAACCCAGAATCAGAGGGATGAACTATAAACTGAATAGTTTCAACATGATTACCAGCAATTGACAGAGTAATAGAGTCTGTCTGATAGGAGATGTTTCCTAACTCAGGCGTTAGCAGGGACTAACTTAGGCAAGGGAAAGGTGGACAAGTTAAGTTGACGTACCAATTCTGCAGCGATCAAATTGGTTTCAGCACCGGAATCAATGAAGACTGCTAACTGGACTGGTTCCCCGGAGACAAGGATCGGTATGTGGAACGGGTCTAGTAGAAGGGGCATTGATGATGGATCGGCTCAGTGTTATGCCCCTCTTTAACACTGACCCCTGCCTTTAAACTGGACAGTTTCCAGAAAATGACTAGCCTGACAACAGTATAGCCATAAATTGTTCTTACATCTCCTGTCTTGCTCCTCGGGTGTCAATTTGGAGCGTCCCACCTGCATCGGCTCATCATCACTTGGTGGAGTGGTGTTTGTGTCCACAGGTTGAGCAGGAGGTGCAGAAGAACTCTTGCAGGAGGACACTGAGGCTCTTGTCTCCACGCCTTAATGCGTTGGTTTGTTCAATCAACTCATTCAAGAATGTCAAAAGACACAAGTTGAAATTTGAATTATGGTGACAGACCAGCCAATGACATTTCACACTGTGCAGAGATGTTCCAAGTACTATGTCTGGCTCAGGTATGAAAAATCAATAGAATCATCAACAGAGTGGTTGCCTTGATGAGTAGGTGTTAAATCACCCGGCACGTCAGGGCCCTTAGCTACCGGGACAAAAACCTCCTGGAGCTCCACAGAGAAAGCCTTGAAGGAAGCACAGGCTGCAGTGCATCTCTCCCACTCCAAAGTTCCCTACAAGCTTTCTTGCCCGGTCAGATGATTGATGTCGTAGGCAACCTTAGCTGCCTCGGTCAAGGTGTGGGGCTGCAGAGAAAACAGAATAGAATAGTTCATTAGGAAGGGACTGCAATTATCAGGATTGCAATCATAGCGTTCTGGTTCACCAACTCCAGGCTCAGACACCACATGTGGTGGTGCAACAAGAACAGGCACGATCTCTGGCTGAACTGGGGCTGGAGCGATGGGACCATGGGTCAGCAACTCAGCTAGCTGTTGCACGTGAGCTGCAATGGCTGCTACCCCTTGTTCAACCCGAGTCACTCCCTCTTCTTGGTCTGCTGGGTTCATGATTTTGCCAGTTTGTACTGTGAAGTGAACCCAAAAGCAGAACCACAGACAGGAATAAAGTTTCAAGGTCTTTACTGAAGGTATTGAGTAAACAAGACAGTTCAAAAGAGCAAAAACACAATCAAGGGTCCTCTTCGTCACCAGTAGGTGTGTGCAGTTCTTAAAGTCCTGATCCAGTAATCTGGGATAGGCCCCACAAAGGATGAGGGCCACGCAGAGTCAAGGGTCAGAGCTGGTCGGGGATTCGTTACCTTGGTATTCAATGAGGAGTAGGCTGAAGGCTTGGTCCAGGGACAGAAGGCGGGTCACGTTCTGGGGCTGAGGCAGACTGAAGGTTTGGTCAGTGGGCAGAAGACTGGGCAGATTCCAGGGTAGAGGACGGCTCTCGGAGGTCAGGCAGAAGGCGGTTGGCATATCCTGGGAACAGACAGGATTCTTGGTCAGACAGAAAATAATCAGTGACAGGAGACTACAGACAAATACTGAAAGCAGAAACTGGTCATACACTTAAAAGCCAAACCAAAGAAATCGCTGGTAAGTCATGCACTGCATGAACAAATTGGTAGAGGGTTAGAGGAAGAGCAGGATATTTAAAGGAAGGAGGTGATAGGAGACACCTGTGACAATCAGGTGAACAGAGTCAGAGTAATTAGGTGAGAATTCACAGAGAGTTCAATGGCAGGTCAGGGCAGAGAAGACAGAGAGAAAACTTAAAGCATGAAGACAGAAAGATCAGAAAGCAAAGAGAAGAGATATGACAGAATTCTGCATTTTAAAACATTTCCCTGTGGTCTACATAAACTGCAAATGCTCTGCTTGGGTCTGAATTCTTCATTCAACTCCACAGGTCCATCTTTAACCCTATTTCTGAGTAATGACTCCTGAAAGGTGGTTTAAATGCAAATGAGCCACTTCACACACAGGAGTGCACACGCTTGTGCACTTAGGTCCAAGATGGTCCTGGGGCTGAACCTCTGGTGGGTGGAGAAGGGTAGGTGG
>JAQQZY010032813.1:0-11207 GCA_030068375.1 Ostorhinchus rueppellii | reverse complement strand
CACCAAATAAAAGCTGGAATTCTGAACTTTTGTGTCATATTCATCGTTTTCTCTGAAACCCAAATGTCTTCAGTATGCAACAAAAACAAAGGAAATGACTGTATGTCATTTATTAAATAATTAACATAAAGATGCTTCACAAAGCTTTTCAAAGACTTTAAAAGTGAATATTGGTTTCAGATATTAGGTTCATAAAATTAAAATTATACTAAATTAAAGTTATACTCAAATATTTGACATTAAACCATATCATTACATAGGCTTTTTTTCCCCCAGTCCCCCCCCAGAACATAGAACAGAACCTGACAACCTTACACATTCAACTGGTACTGATTCACATACAACATGATGCTGACGTACAGGGACACCGGAACTGTTTTTGTAACCTGCACTGACTAAAATAATCCAAAAACGCTCGACTCAAAGCCCCTCCGTGGACGTGTTTCTGTGACAGATGAGTGGGATGTTGGACCTTGTGGCGGTCCAGAGACTGCAGCCCTCCACCGTCACATCCACACACTGTTTGTGGATCCTCTGCTCCAGGTTAAACGGTCAGCTGTGCTTCAGTCATAGAAGTTCACTCCACAGTTCACAGAATTATCCTCTTCACCTCAGATTGCCTTTTAATCCCCCACGGGCGCCCTGTTGCATTCTGGGAGAGAGGTGGCAGTGTCGATTTACTGCCAGACCGTGGACACCAGACACATACTGCTCCTGCTGGTTAATGGTGCTTCTGTGGCCTGTGACTGTACTTTTATACCCAGTATATGAGTGTATGTCTGCATCTGAACTGAGCCCACTGAAGGATGGAGGCAGTTTAGGCTTTGGGCATTTAGAATGTTGGGTTTTTAGAAGGATATTTGACTTAATTTGACGTATTTTATGGTCACAATTGAACGATCAGACATTTTTCTTTTTTTTTTTTTTAGAATAGAATTGAATAATTTTTATTGTCATTGTGTGTTCAGTGATATTAGTAGTGCTATTCCAGTCAGTGCAAACAATATGAATTAAAAAAACTAACAAACAGTAGGTTAGAAAATAAGACAAGGTAAATATAAAATTATGAAACTAAAAATAAGATCAGAAAATAGAATAAAAATGTAACAAAATATGTGTTTTGTAAAATGCTGTACATATATATTTGTGTTTTTCTACATATGATACTGATTCTAAAAACAGGACATTGGGACTAAAAATTCAAATCAGATCTAGACTAATGTTATGAAGCAGGTTTGGAAGCACTGGGTTTATTTAAAAAATATTTACTGAGATAAAAGAGAAACTTTTTTTCAGACAAAACACATTTTTATTTTACATTATTTTTGATACAAAGATCCGCATGTAACACAGTCAAAAGGACACAAAAATTATGCACTACTATTTTTTTTAATGTTGTTATTATTCTCTCACAGATGCATTTTGGGAATTGAACTAATTATTCAAGGCAGAGTGTTTGACAAAATTGACTGCTGTTGCAAAATCACTCATGATTTATTTGTGTTGAAATGTTCAGGTTCTGCATGTAACTGTAATGCACTGACACTTGGGCACATTTAATGTTCATATTTGGGTCCTATTTATGGACCCAATATTTGATTAAAAATTCATTAATTATGGGATGGCTCAGAGCAGGAGTATAATCTTTTTTGCGTTTATCTGAGGTCAATATTAGGTTCATCCTGGGGTAAATATGTCTATATTTACCTTTTATTATTGGGCCTAAACAGATGGAAAAGTGTCAGATACTAAACTAAACCAGTTTCATAGAAGAACCCTTATAGAGTTCTATTAATTATCATTATTATTATTGTTAATGTTATTATTAATGTGTGCTGACACATGTTGGTGTGTTTTTAACTCCAGCCCCTATGAGCTAATCTTCAGGCCCTCATGAAATAAAAGCTTTTTTTTTTAAATTTTCTAACTTAGTGATTGTGCAGACTTTTGTCTTTTCCCACTGGTTCCTGCCCTGGTTTGGGTTTGTTGAATACCAGTAGCTCCCTGTGAAATTTTTTTTTTTAATTAATTTTTTATTTTTTTGGATTCTTTGAGAAAATTTCAGTCTTGAATAAATGCAGAGTAAAGCTGTAGAAGTGTGGTGGGCTTTCCTCCTCAGATGTGGGGTGTTTCCTGTTTTTCAGAGTGATCGACCTGGGTGTGATGGTTCCATGTGATCAGATCCTCAGAGAAGCTATTGCACAGAAAGCAGGTACTACAAACACCCATGACTGCGTGTACCTGGACATCAGTGTCTGGATACTGGGATCTATTCTACTCTAATCTAATATAGTCTAATCTAGTCTGGTCTGGTCTAATGTAGTCTAATTTAACCTAATATTGTCTAATCTAATGTAATCTAGTCTAGTCTTAATCGAGTCGAGTCGAGTGTAATGTAGTCTGGTCTAGTCTAGTTTAATCTAATATAGCCTAATCTAGTTTAATGTAGTCTAGTCTGGTCTAATCTAGTTTAATCTAGTCCAGTCTATTGTAATTTGTTGTGTGTTCGTGCAGACATCATCGGCCTGTCTGGGCTCATCACGCCATCTCTGGATGAGATGATCTATGTGGCCAAAGAGATGGAGAGGCTGGGAATGAACACACCTCTGCTGATCGGAGGAGCCACCACGTCCAAGTAACATCCCACCACCCAACACACGACTGACATGAACCCAACGGAGCTTCCACTAACGATGATGAATGAAATCAGACCAGATTTTTAACAATAATTAACATTTCAATTTACAGCGAACCAATGTCTGGATCAATAATCTAATCTATGATCTATAGTCTATAATCTATGATCAATAATCTACAAACTAGGATCTGTAATCCATTACCTATCATTTATAATCTATGACATATGATGTATAATCTACTGTCTATAATATGCACACTATGATCATAATCTGAGGTTCTTTATTTAGAATCTGTAGTTTATCATATGTGTGTTCAATAATCTATAAAATATGACCCATAGTCTATAAACTTTAATCTATGATCTATAATCCATAATATATAATCTATAATATACAAAACTATATACATTGAAAATGTCAGACAACCAGAATGTTGGTCTTTTGTTTCAGTTCATTTGAGTGAATAAACCAGTGTTGTGTCTGGTGTGTTTCTGTTGTCGGTCAGTGTTGTAACTCATGTAGTTTTGTTGTAATATTTGTTGTTCTGTTGTTGACAGGACACACACAGCGGTGAAAATCGCCCCTCGCTACACTTCTCCTGTTGTTCATGTCCTGGACGCCTCCAGGAGCGTTGTGGTGGTAAGAACATCCACCAACCTCATCACAGATCTGTGCCATCAGCTCTGACGTCCACATTTATCCCATAACCAGGGTCTGTTTGATAAAATACACTGTACAACAACAAAAACATACAATATTTCAATGGCACAGTGGTGCAGAAGGACCATGTAGAGTCAACATGTTCTCCCTGTTTTCTGTTAGGTTTATTTTTACCAGTGTTCTGCCTCAGTTTATTATTCTATTCTATTCCATTCTATATGTTAGACACATACTGTACTTGTGATCAGACAAGTAGAACTGAGGAAAGATGTTTTGTTTGTTTTGGGTTTTTTTGTTTTATCTGCCGACTATTTTGTCTGTGGTTTCAGCCTTGATTTTCCCCATTATTGCGCAGCTGTGGCTCAGTTGGTTGAGCAGGTTGTGCAGTTACCGAATGTTTGGCAGTTCAAATCCTGGCTGCAACTGTCCACGTGTCGAAGTGTCCTTGGGCAGGACACTGAACCTTAAATTGCTGCCACGAGGGTCTGGCAGTGCCTTCTGTGGTGACAGCTGCCTACTGTGTGTGTGTACTGACGTACTGTGAAGCACTTTGAACCTCATGAAGGTGTATAAAATGCACTATATAAGTTCAGTCCATTTAACATTCATCTGAGCTGTCAACCACTTCCTGGTGTGACGTGTCTAAAAACAGCTGAATAGGCTGATAACCGTTTCAAGTTAAAGTTTCCTGACCCAACCATGGCCATTCTCTGGTCACCCCCAGAAGAATGGTGTCCCAGGTACAGTATGTGGGAGAGTGTATGCCCCCTCATCCCTGTTTTTGGAGGTGGTCTCAATAAATATTATCTTATATATTTTTGTATATTAAACATTATTAAATATGATCATATTATTATAATATAACATTATATTGTGTATTCAGGCCTAAGCCGTCAGCAGGTTAAAAAAAAAAACATCTTCCCTCAATTTAACAAAAAAATATCTAACTAGCATTTGGAATGGAAGATATGACTAATGTAATCAATCTTTTCGATTCGATTCAATTCAATTCTCCGGACTGGACCCTCTGGTGGCCAGTTTTGGCCCCCGGGCCTTATGTTTGCCACGCCTGCTTTAAATTCACGCTCCTCACAGCTTCTAAACATGTTGACATTTTGCTCAATGATGAGTGTCTTTGCAGGAGTAAATATTTTCTACTAATTAGCGTTTCCATGGATGCTAATCAGCTGTTTAGTATTTTTAACAGGGATCATTAAACATCAGACTAGACTTTGGAAATGTGTGATAAAACCCGTTTGTGATGGACTTCCCATGTGTTCCAGTGTTCTCAGCTCCTGGACGACGTCATGAAGGACGAGTACTTTGAGGATCTGAAGGAGGAGTACGAGGAGGTCAGGCAGGACCACTACGACTCCCTGAAGGTAAACGCACCTCACAGACGTATGATAGAGGAGGACCAGCTGAGAGTACACAGCACCGCTGATCTGGACCACAGCGACCCACATACAGGACCTGACCTTCTTTAAGATCACCTTTGGATCCTTGAATCTTAACCAGTTCTAAATAAAGATGGAGATTCAGCAGCAGTTTTCTCTGTTTTGAAATATGATAAGATAAGAGAAAATAAGCCAGGATAAAATAAGATAAAGGAAAATAGGATAAGATAAAATAAGGCAAGAGAAAATAAGATGAAATAGGATGAGGTAAGATTTTATTTATTCCACCAGGGGGAAATTTCACAGTTAAAAGCAGCAAAAATACAACAAGAATGTGCAGATAAAAAGACAGAAAAACCCCCACAAACAAGTGGAAAAATATAAACAGAAAATAAAGAAATTTGGTATTTATGTAAATCTTTACAGAAATAAAGAATTTGAATGAAAATTAAATATTATTTGCATGTAAAATAATGATTAATTGAATGAATATGAATTTACTCATCAGTAAATTAAATATATCAAAATACCTATAAATAAATAAATGCAGATTTAATATGACAAATTCTGATAAACCATAAGGAAAAATTTAATTTAGAGGGAAAAAATTTTTTTCATGTAGTTTAATGAGTGATGGTGGTTGTAGACAGTTGTTTTTATGTTCAGTTAATGATATGTTTTGCTTAAGCTTAAAAAAAAAAACCCAACCCTGTTTATTCAGTTTTTTATGTTTTGATGAATTCCTCACTTCATTTAATTCTTCATCCTCAATCTAATCTAATCTAACAACCTTTAAATTTACTCTGATGTTTTCCTAATCAGTAAAGTCAAATAAAGGGAAATACCTAAAAAAAAAAATTAAAATGCAAAATACAGAGGATTACATCATAACTGCTCTCTAATGAATACTGATAAATAGAAATGTTCCTTTCCTTCTACTGGTCCATATTTTGATGGTTTATAACATGTAAATGGTTCCAGATATCAGTCTAGTTCCTATTGATCACTGATAGAAGTCATATATGGACTGTGATTGGATGAGTTCAGTTCTCCAGTGAAAGTCCCGCCCACTTCTATAGTTAGATTGATCTGGATCCAGACCACAGGGGTGGAACATTGAACAGAAGCGGACAACCTCACACATTCAACTGGGACTGATCCTTGATGGAACATGACGCTGATACTGGCTCTGTTGTCTTTTGTCGGTGTTGCCTTCAGGATCGTCAGTATCTGACTTTGTCCCAGGCCAGAGAGAAGGCTTTACACATCGACTGGACCTCTGAACCCAAACCAGGTGAGAAACCATCCAACAGAGCCCAGCGGTGTAGCAGAACTTGCTAAAACTGTTTCTGTGTACAAACTATAACTTCACTCTTTAAGAAGGCACCAGTTCAGGTTCAGAAAGGGTTAAATTATTTTATTTATTTGTTTAATGTTTTAGAAGATAATGAAACCTCCATCACAGATTGAAACCGTCAAGAACTTACTAGAATTATTTTCTCTTGTTAATAATAAACAAAAATAAATATTTGCATTTGTTTGTGTTTCTGATGCAGGTTTCATAATTCTCATTTTAGTGATAGCTAATGACATTTATTATTATTATTATTATTATTATTATTATTATTATTATCATCAATTTTTTAAATTGATTTTAGTCTGTTTTTTTTTATCATCCCATCCTCTGAAAGGGGAGGCAAGAGGTATTGTTTTTGGTTCAGTTTGTTTGTTTTTTTTAACACTCTAGCAGCAAAACTAGCGGTTGAATTCATGTCAAATTGGATTTATAGATTACCAGTGACACAGAATAGATTTCATTACATTTTCAGCAAAATAGGTCAAAGTTTGAATTTTTAAAAATATTTTTATTCCCCATTTACTTATTATGGGGGAAATTTCAAATGTCTGTAGCAGCAAAACGTTTGGTTGAATTTATACCAGATTGGGTTTATAGATTGCCAGTGATGCAGAATAGATGTGATTACATTTTGAGAAAAATAAGTCAAGGTTTGAATTTTTTATGAATTTTTTAATCTTTTATTTTTCCTCCCATTTACTTATAATGGGCAAAATTTCAAATGTCTGTGAAAACATCAATTTTGTTTCAGTTTACTTTAAACTTGGCACATATATGGAGGCAACTGATGTGACATCAGCACACGTATATACACGATGACATCAGCTGGATCGATGCCAAAATGAGCTCCAGTATGTGTGAGGGGCGGGGTTTATTGTGTCTGGAACCACTAGTTTTAGTCTGTTTTATTTATTTTAGTCTGTTTTAACCATGATCAGTGAGCTGCTGTGAGTACCTGTCAGTGTCTTTAGTCTGTGATTGTTCTCTGTGTGTGTCCTGTGTTTTTAATGTTTTGTGTGTAATGTTGGAGATGCCTCTTCCAGACTGCAGAACAAATCTACATACGGATACTAATAAAATCACCTTAACCTCAACCTTCTGCAACACTAACAAGAGGCAACAGATATGACATCAGCACACGCACAGACATGATGACATCAGCTGGATCGATACCAAAATATGATGCATTACATGCAAGGGGCGGGGCTTGTTGTGTCTGGAACCCCTTGTTTTATTTTTACTCACACATTTACCCATAATGAAGCCCTGACGACTCCATAAATCACACCGATGATGTCAAAGTGGAGCAGTGTTATTGTTTTTATTCATGCTGTCACACTTAACCCGTCCAAAAGCCTTTTCCTACTACTGTAAATTGTGTAAACTGATTTAAGGTGGAGGTTGTAGCATCTTGAGTCAAAGTGTGTGTTTGTGAACCAGTGCATCCTCAGTTCGTGGGGACCCGTGTGTTCGAGTGCTACGACCTCAACAGCCTCCTGGACTTCATCGACTGGAAGCCTTTCTTCGACGTGTGGCAGCTGCGAGGAAAATACCCCAACAGAGGATACCCCAAGATCTTCAACGACAAGACAGTCGGTGAGGGTTTACTTCACCCCAGGGCTGTCAAACTCCTTTAAGACCAAAGTGATTTAAAGTGGGTCAGACCAGTAAAATAATAACATAACAACCTATAAATAATGACAACTACAAACTTTTCTCTGTTTTTATAGTGAAAAAGTAAAATTACCTAATGAAAATGCACCTAGCATCAGCACATAGCAAACAATTTGATTTCCTAGGTAATGAAAGCTTTTTATTGTTGTTTTTTTCCGAGGTAATGAAAGCACATATCCTGAAATCCTTCAAACTTTTTTTCCATCTTGTGTGTAAACAAAAGGGGGGGGAGTACCTAGCTGTATCATATAGCCTTAATTCAGGTCCCACATTTAGACCAAAATGATTTAAAGTGGGTCAGACGAGTAAAATAATCACATAATTACCTATAAATAATGACAACTACAAACTTTTCTCTCTATTTTATAGTGAAAAAAGTAAAATTACATGATGAAAATGCACCTAGCATTAGCACACAGCAAGCAATTTGATTTTCTAGGTCATGAAAGCACATATCATGAAATCCCTCTAGTTTTTTTCATCGTGTAGAAACAAAACTTTTTAAAGAAAATTGCACCTGGTTTTATCATGTGTTCAGATCTGTTGAAAATATATGCAAAACTACACATATTTAATAAGATAATGCCTGATTTACATAATTAAACACACATTTCAAAAATTTGTCATACATTTTTTTTTCATACTTGTGTAAGTGATCAGCTGGGGTAGTTTCATGGTTTTATCCATTATTTAATGTTTTTTTTTTTTACCCTATTCACCTATAGTGTCTTGCTTTAATTCAGGTCCCACATTCAGACCAAAATGATTTAAAGTGGGTCAGACCACTAAAATAATAATGTAATAACCTGTAAATAATGACAACTACAGACTTTTTTGTACGTATTATAGTGAAAAAGTAAAATGACATGATGAAAATGCACCTAGCATTAGCATTAGCACATTACCAACACTAACCATAATTTGAACTTTAAGCAGAACTTGGAAAAACCTCAATGTTTCCATCCTTATTACCCAAGTAAAGATTGTTTTGTGTTACACTGAAATGATTCTGACTGGAAACAAATGGACTAGAGCTCAATAGGTTAATTCAGTTTAGATAGCAGAAAGTCAAAAACAGACAATCAAATCAATGAAATTGTAAAATGACATTATGAAAATGTTTACATCTACACAATACCCTTTAAAAAATATGAATGGCATGAACAACTTGAAATGTCTACAGAAAAATAAGTGCAATTTTACAATATTATTCCTCAGTTTATCATTTACACACGAGCATTCCAACGTACAGATTATAATAGATCTACAAATACACCAAACATTTAATAACAGGCAGAATATTGGTTAAATTACACTGGTTTTTCTGAAGATATTTCATGTTCCTCATATTTGTTCAAATTATTCACATTTTTGTGAAAGGATAGTTTGTAAAAGTGAATATTTTCATGAAATTTTGCTTATTTTACACTAAAATAAAGACAAATTTGCAGCTGTCATTATTTATAGGTTATTATTTTACTGGTCTGATCCACTTAAGATCATACTGGTCTGTTTGTGGAACTTGAACTAAAATGATTGTTAATATCTTCAGTGTCATTTTCACATTTCACTCATTTATACCTCAGGCCGTGTGTTTGACACTCATGTTAGTGTTCTGGAAGTCAGCACAGCAGCAGTAACACTAGTCGCTTTTCCATTGACCCTCAAATATCACAAATATAACTTGTGCATAAAAATTTAACAAATGGAAAAACGACAATTTCGCCAAAATTCTAATTTTTCAATTGAAAGATTTTGCGCTGGCAAGAGGCGGTTTTTCAGGCGTTGCAAAATTGGTATAGTACGCAAAACTGCAGTGGAAAGACCTTTTTTTGAAAATAGTCATGTGAATAAAAAAACACAAAAATGATGTGGACGAACGTTACAACAAGAGAAGAAGAGTTTGAACAGAAACATGGTGCGGTATGTGAGGACACACCAGGAAACTGAATAATTTAATAATTTAGTACCAGATAGAGGCTAATATATAATAATAATGACTATATCTGTAAATAAACACCATATTTATGTTCGTCGCCATGTTTATGGAATGACTCCTCGTGTCATCTCACAATAATAAATAAACAAATCATCAGATTTCTGATTCAATGAAAAAAAACGACATTATACACTTCTATTTTTTCAACATTTAGTAAATATCGTAAAGTTTTTGCGCAGATGTCCAATGGAAAAATGACTATTTTCACTACACCGACTGTGATGTTTGTTCCCTGCAGGTTTTCAGGCTCGGCAGGTTTTTGACGATGCACAGCGGCTGCTCAACAGAATGATTGACAGCTCAAGTCTGAAGGGCCGGGGCTTGGTGGGGTTCTGGCGGGCGCAGAGTGACGGCGACGACATCAATGTGTACAAAGACGACGTCCGAGTGAACACAGACACTGAGCCCTTAGCGGTGTTCCACGGCCTCAGGCAACAGGTGAGGACAGGACAGTGTCTTTACCTGAAGGGTTAACGACTGACTGATGACGGCATGGGGAGAAGGGGCGGGACTAAATATGTTAATGTGCAAATTAAGCCATAGTTAGTTTTCATGTATATGTACAGGTTTTTGTTTTTTGTTTGTTTTGTTTTCTTATAATCTGTTTCATTTATAAGGACTAAGAAGGATTGTTTTGTTTTGTTACATATTTGGAATAAGCTAAACTAAATTATAAAAAAAAAGAAAAAAGAAATGAATAAAACTGTCCACCCACAGAGGTCCTTCCCAAACACCCCGTGTGCATAATAGACACTGTCATGGAATAATGTAAAACTAAATTTTCTTATAGTTTTTAACCTTTTCACCTTTTTTTGTATTTTATCATTTTAAGCCATAAAAAAAGAAATACTCCATAACTCATATTTTTATTCCCTTAAATCCCATGTTTGTAACACCAAAAAACTATAGGGCGGCTGTGGCTCAGTTGGTTGACCGGGTCGTCCAATGACCAAAGGGTTGGAGGTTTGAATCCTGCCTCCGGCTGTCGAAGTGTCCTTGAGCAAGACACGGAACCCTAAATTGCTCTCAGTAGGCGCTGGCCTTGCATGGCAGCTGCCGCCTACTGGTGTGTGTGTGTGTGTGGGTGTGTGAATGTGAAGCTTTGTAAAGCGCTTTGGGCACCATGAAGGTGTAGAAATGCACTATAGAAGTGCAGTCCATTTACCGTTTATATTTTTTTTTATTACACTACATAAAAATCTGCATAGTGATGTCAAAATGTTTTTCATACAGTTTGTTTTTAACTTTCATATTTTTTTTTATTTTATCAATTTGAGCCATAAACAAAAATACCAAATACTCAGTAATTGTCATATTTTTAACTGTTAAATGTTGTTTGTACTGTAAACAAACCATATTTTTTATGAAAAACCACCCATTTTCTTCCAGTATTCTACAAAAAAATTCCATTATTTTTTTTTTATCCTGGCATATGTCAGTGATTAACACCGACATTGGTTAATATACATTCATTCATTCAT
>JAQQZY010032697.1:0-11212 GCA_030068375.1 Ostorhinchus rueppellii | reverse complement strand
ACACACACACACACACACACACACACACACACACACACACACACACACACACACACACACACACACACACGCTCACAAAATCTTCAATTTGGAAGGCATTTTCCAAAACACAGAGAAGCCCTAAACAGAGAAAATGCACACTTCCCTATATTCCCATCAAGCCCTATTCGCTCGGGAATGGTGTAATCTTTGGCTGTCTGATGATTTGGAAATTAACCTCCTATGCCTGTGTTTCATGCTGCATATTTGCACCTGGATCAGTTAAGTCTGTTTTTCTGTCTAATTTACTGACATAATTCCCTGGGTGAGATTTCAAAGGCATCTTCATCACTGAACCCATTTACATGCACATTAAATCTCTGATCATTATCCAATTTCTGGTGTTATCAGATTGATCACATAAATACTGTGTAATGTGATATGCTTTATCACATAACAGCAGTTGAGAAATCATATTTCTCCCCAATACTCAGATGTCTTTGTGTATGTAGACACATTAATGGGATTTAGTTCGTTCTTTTATATCTGCACGTGTAAAAAAAAATGTAGAAAACTGAACATAATACTAAATACGATAAGTAACTTGTGGTGGAAGTTGCAGATACTACTACGTGTCGTACTAGTCCTGTGTAAATAAGATTTTAATGTGGACAAAACATTAATCTATCTTTAAGAAAAGCACCTGAAAGTGGTGTGTCATTGTAGATCATCATCACACATTTCTTATTAATATTATTCTAGTACAAAATGTACATACCTAGCATTAGTACCATAATTTATAATAAACAAATCAAATGTTCAGAGATGAAGGAACAGCAAATCATTATTACTGATATGTGTACACAGATCCATTAAGTTTTGAAGACTTTTACTCTCCATCTTTGATGTATAAAACATGCTAACTGCAGTACATTATAAATTGACATGTTATTGTCTCTCTCTAGTTCAGTTAAAACAAAATATGAGCAGACGCTGACACAATAAGAGTTTATGGGATATAAAGTCAGGGTGGGTTTATACATTCAGTCAATCATGTAAACAGCTTTGTAAAGGCTCAGTTAGCAGGAAGGTGTCGATAGAGGAACTGTAATTATTATGAGCTGTTCATAACTTGGAAAAAGTTCTACTACTTCATCAACTTCTGCATGATTCTTACACTGAAAAACTACAAGAAATGTGTGAAAAGATCATCACAATTTATGCAAGATATATAGTGCAACTGGTATCAATGTGAATGTTTGAATTACCAACACAACACATCATCTGAGCCCCAATTAATCCTGTTGCACATTTATACTGTTGTATATAATTATTCAAGTGCAAGTGTTAAAACCAATTTACTCATATTTATACACTTAGGACTTGTATTTTTTAAATATTTTTTATGACTAATTGCTTATAGCCAGCATTGCCAATATGCTTATATTTTGAATGTTTTGCTAAAATTGGGCTTAAAAATAAATAAAAAATAAAATAAGTCAACGTTATTCTCAAGGGTGTTTTGCAAAGAAAGCATCCAATAATTAATGTTAAACTCTAGGTCAGTGGTTCTCAAAGGGGTTCTCATCCAGCATATCATCTGCTCCCTACTTGGACTTTCTCACAGCGTCATCTACACATCCTTCACATACAGGTCTGTCATATTACCTGTAGAATTGTGGATTGAGGTCTGTGAGTCTGAGTGTGTGTGTGCGTGCGTGTGCGTGGGGATGTTCTTTTTCACTTTGTCACAGCTTTATCTACTGAACTATATAACCCACTACATCCTTCACATATAGATTCGCAGTTAAAACACAAAACGTAGAAAATATTTTGAAATCTCTTGAAATTGTTTTGTGTGTAGAGAAGTCAGAAAAATCGATCAATAAAACATAAATGTTAAATGCACAATGGGAAAGAGGTTTAGCCGATAATTGTGTGCGTGGATCAATGAGGACAGATGGAAAACAGCAACAAAACACCTCCCTACGTGAAGAATAGCAAAGATAATGGTGTGTGTGAGTGTTATATATTTTATATTTTTAGACAGACAGACACAGTACTGGTTAGAAATGCCTAAGAGTTTTTGTTTTGTTGGTGTTTTTTGCCTTCTGAAATATATTTGGATGAAAACTGACCCTATGTCTTACACAGTGCTTCCTTTATTTACTGATAAATTTGGGGTCCCACCTAAAGAATATAGTAGTGCACCTAAAGGCCCTATTTGTATGAATTTGTATGTTTATCTAGAGCATTGGAGAACCAACCTGATTTCATGATACAGCTGATGGTTTGAGACAAAACCTAATGTAATGTATCTGACACATAAGATGCACATAAGTTATATCATTTAGTTAACATTTACAGAAATATGTAAACTTGTCCTTTGCCATGTGCAGGGGATCTATCACAGGAGACAATAAAAAGACAATACACTGATAGGGAACTATTGACTGTAATAGAGGTATATATCTGTAGAGCAGGGGCGTCAAAGTTCTTTTAGTTCAGGGGCCACATTCAATCCAATATGATCTGATTAGTTACATTTCATTATGGGTAATGTTGACATCTACAACGTTTCCTTCAAAATTTAAATAACATGAACAACCTGAAAAAAAGAAATGAAGTGCAGTTTTAACAATATTATGCCTCAACTTATCATTAAACACATGTGCATTACAACTTACAGATGACAGTGGACCTACAAAAACACAAAACATTTAGAACAGGCAGAATATTAGTAAAATTATAGTTCTCTTAAGACATTTCAGGTTATTCACATTTTTGTGAAGGGATCCTTTGTAAATGTAAAGATTTTTGTGTTATTTCACTTTTTTACTCTAAGTAAAAGAAATATTTGGGGTTGTCATTATTTATAGGTTATTAGGATGGCATTTTACTGATCTGAAGAACTTGAGTTTTAAAATAATTTTTTGACACACTTGAATGTTAATACCTTCTATGTAATTTTAGCATTTCACAAATTTCTCCCAGGGGCTGGATTGGACCCTTTGGTGGGCCAGTTTTGGCCCCTGGCCTGTACATTTGACACCTGTGTTGTAGAGAATACTGGAGAAAAACAAGTTTATCAGTCATTTTTGCTGTTAATCCTACTCTTAAGTTGTCTTTAAAGAATGATTCAGAAAGAATAAGAATAAAAACTATTGCACTATAGGCAGTTGTGTATGTTGAGGACATAATGCAAGCTCCTCTAAACTGAAGCAGACATTGCTTTTCCTTCACACACCATACCTCAGTGTTTTCCTGGGAGGAAACTCCCAGGAAAACACTGTCAGTTGAAAAGTGGAAGAAATCTCGGGTAGAATGAGTGAAAATGATTCTGAACCACAAGTGAGGATATATCCAAAAACACAGCCTGAATTAGCAATGATGAAAGTGAAATGAGAATGTGAAATGTATGCAGCCACCTGAAAGTTAGACTGAATAAGCAGAGACTGAAGACCAATGATAGGGTTCTTTAGCTCAAACTAGCAATCACTGCTATCCATGAGCCGCTCTGTTTACCAGGTTAGAGGAGGCAGCCAAAGTTCAGGGAGAAGCTGTTGTTTTGACTGTTTTCACGTTATCTGTGCAGTGGGGTATCGAGCCAGAGGTGGACGGTGTTTTCCTGAGTATCAGTTGCGATCTTCCTTTGTGTTGCACCAGATCTGGGCTTTAGCTGCAGTCCATCATTTTAATGGACACACTGAGCCTTTTTGGTTCCACAGTAACTATTGACAGTGTTGGTTGGAGGTTGATTGATTCCGTGTGTTTCTCATCATGCTGTGTCATGTCATGACTGTCAGACAACTGACAGACAAGGAATCAAGTATCCTTTACAGGATCTCAGCCTGTCAAGGTTACTCTTACTCATGCAAGACACATTTATTTGTATAGCACCATTAGTATACAAGGAAATTCAAAGTGCTTTACAAAGGCATAGAAAAACATAAAATTACATAGGAAAATAGCAGAATAAAACATTAAACAACAGGAAAGTGCTGAAAAGATGCTCCACTCCAGTGGAAACCAACATCCCTGGGGTTATCGTCGTGAGCACAGTTTGCTACTTGTGGCCCCAAGGACTTAAAGAATCCCTGAAGCTCAACTGGTTGTTAACAGCTTGTAGCTTCTCTGCGAACAATAAGTTAACCCTGCTGTCCTGGGTCTGAAATACCTTGAAACATATCCAGTTGTTCCCCTGCAGAAATTATGAAACCCTGGCAGCGGGCCAAACTGCCTGCTAGCACCTTTAAGTCTGGTATATCACACAACCTGAGTGGTGGAAAAAAATAAATTATGGCAAGAATAAGAGGCAGTTAAAACAAAAACTAAAAACAGTCTTCATTAAAATTAAGAATTTTATGTTAAATCAATCAAGAAAGTTAAAATTGTGAGTTGCAGTGCAGGTATTAGAACTGAAATAAAAAAACCAACCTCCAATCAAAGGCAGCTGTAAACAAATGAGTCTTTAACCTTGATTTAAAAGAACTGAGGGTTTCAGCAGACCTGCAGTTTTCTGGTAGTTTGTTCCAGATGTGTGGAGCATAAAAAGTAAAAGTTGTTTTTCCCTATTTGGTTGTGACTCTGGGGACAGGTTGCTTACTTTGGAGAGAGTCTTTCAACAGAACTGCTACTCCTCCACCTCTCATGTACTCTGGCCTTATAAATGTGAAGTTGGGAGGAGTAAACTGAATAAGAACAGCTGCACAGTTATTCTGATCTGATCAAGTTTGTGTTTAAAACATAAAATCTGTGTTCAGTAATAAAATCATTGATTAATTGTTTTTCTTGCCATTGATCTGATGTTTAACATGGCTATCTTGAATATCTTTGGGTCTCTATCCTCCCTCACTTAAAAAAAAAACAAAAAAAAAACAAACTGACTCACAGGGAATGGATATCAAATTAAATAAGAAAGATTCACTATTTGTGGAACCATTTTTCTGTCACTTTATGATTACTGAGACAGGTAGCCAATGGTCTCTGATTGCTCTGTTGTCTTTGACCGTGCCATCAGCTATTTATGACCACTGACACCTGAGTGATGATGATGTCTTAGTTTATCACTGTTTAATAGCTCATCAAGTTGGCTAAGCTTCAGCATAGCAGCACTGCAGCAAGTTATTGCTTGATTGGGGATTATGGATTGGGGGGGTCTCTGGGTTCCTGAATGAGACAGAGACATTCTCTGGAGGCCTTTGATGAGGTAAAGCAGAGGGTCAGCTGAGGGAGAAGAAGTGGGACATGGACAGGCTTTCTGCCAGAGTGCTGCATGGCCGATGTCCTTCATGCTTATCACCAGGTTTGGGTACAGCTTCCCGAGGGCATGACGTAGGTTGGCACCAAGTAGTCTGCATCTGGTGATGTTGGGATGAACCCCATCAGGTTTGAAATGGTCTTTGCAGTTCCAGAAAATGTTGAAGTTATCAATGAAGTTGATCCCATGAGTGGGGCACACAGATGCCAGCCATGTGTTCAGGCCCAGGAGTCTGATGATGCCCTCAGTTTCTCTCCCCAGGGTTGGAATGAGGCCTGAGATGAATACATGTTGCAAATTGTACTCATTCAGTCTCCCCAGGAGGCGAGAGAAGTCTTGTTTCAGGATCTCAGAGCCAGGTTTCTTTTGCAGAATATCAAATGATCCAGCATGGATAATAATCCTGCTGTTGCCTGGGTGTGTGGAGAGGATACCTGGCAACACCTTGTTAGCTCCCTGACAGAAGAGTTTTCCAAAGTTAGAGTTTCAGTCCTCGACATTCTAACAGGTTTTGTTATGGCATCCCCAATCAGAACAGTGTCAGGCTTATCACGTTTGTGGTTTGCAGTGGGTCCTCTGGCTCTCAGCCCAGCAGTAGTTTTAGGGCTGTTCCTCTTGTTTTTAAGGTTTTTAACAGTCTTGGGGTAGACGGAGTGATTTGCTTCCCTGGGCTCAGCATAGTTATTATTCTCACACATTTTGAACACAGTCAGTGCAGAGTGAGAGCTCTGGTGGTGGAGTGAGTGTTGGTCCTGTTCAGACTGATTTGTGCTCGGTTTGCCTTTGCAACGGAGAGCATCAGACCAGGTCCTGGCTGGGGTTGATGCTTTTGGTCTAGCACCATTGCAGTGCCAATAAGAAGCATCATTAGGGGAAACGAGTTTGAGAGGTGGTGTTAGGACACATCCAGGGGAGGGTGTCAGCCAAGTCCACATCAGAATGGTCAAGATTTGATGTATTAAAAGCCTGTGTCTGTCCTTTGGCATTTGTTGGCTCTGCAACGTGTATAGAAGCTGCTACAGAGTCAATGAATTGGTCACTGTCACACATTTGGTGTAGCGTTCCAATCTTCTTTTCATGCTGTTATTCTTTCAATCAACCGCTCACACTTTGTACAGCTTACTGATTTTGCAGATGTTTGAGCCATAACTTCACTGTTGTTTTGTATTTTTCCCTCATTTTCCGAGAAGCTTGACTGCTAAGCTACACAAAATAAATCAGCAGTTGTCTATAGCTTGATCACAAACTGCAGGTGTAGTGTCCTGATGCTGGGTCCCATTCCACAGTGTCCAATTAAAACTGTGTAAAAGAATGCATAAAATGTGCATATGCCTAGAACTGGACAAGGACTGATGCAACCACCTTTATGACCTTAAAATAGCTTATTACTTGTTCCGTGGCTAGAGTATTAGTATTCTGAAATGGAAATAAGGATGACTGAATTATGGACTTATGAGGCATTGGATATATATGTCTATATGCATATTAATGTTCACTGAAGTGTGTGTATGCTCAATATGTAATGCATACTGATATTATCAGTGTTTTATTTTATTTCCCAAAGATCTTATTGAGGGTGGAAAGAAGGGGGTTAGAAGGGGTTTTTGTTAGCTTTTTTTGGAGTGTTATATTGTTGTGTTTATGATTGTATGTTCATTAAAAAAGGAAAATCAATAAAATGTATTTGGGGGAAAAAAATGCATAAAAAGTTTGGCCAAGAAGAAAAGTTAGTTGTTTATTGTTCCCTTAGGGAAATTTTTCTTCACGGATCTTATCCATCTTCGTATCTCGTTTTGCATAGGCATATTAAATAGACAAACAGATATCAAGTAACATTATTAACAAAAGCAGTGGGATTAAAGTCCAAAAATAAAAGCAGTAAGATTAAAAAACAAAACAAAGCAACAAAAGCAGGAGCTAGCGGAAAAAGCGTCTGCACTCTCCAGAAGTAGGAAGTGTTGACTATTATAGCCGTAAACCTGTTGACCCTGTAGGCGAACTTCAAGGCACATAGCCTGGGGTGTGTTGGTTTTAGAAGTGGAAAATGCCTCTTAAAAATCATCTTGGCCAACATCAAAGCCTCCATGCTGTGTGAGTCCATATTTTAGTGTGGGGAGAGTTCAGTTTTGGAAAATAAGAACGCAACTCACCTTTATTATCATATAATTAAATATTTGGCATAATTATAAAACTCTTCATGAGCTTCCTATGCTTTTTGTCCTACATGCTTGTGTCCACCCCTACTTTACACTTGCCTGTTTTTTCTGGCCCAAAAATACGATGAGGTGGGAAGCCCTGCTACACCTCTGTCAGTCCATCTTTTGTCCTCCTCTGCTCTTGACACCATGTGTTCATGTAGATTAGTGTAGGTTTTTGCCTCCTAAATATCCCCTGTGGCCTCCATAAGCATGGGTGCAGGAGTGTCAGACCAACATTAGGTTAAGTGGCAGCTAGCTCAGCTTGACACATAATGTTTCACGTCTAAATCTTCATCCCTTAGGTTTTGTCTTGCTTCACAAAACCAGGCAAGGTGTTTTAGAGCCTTTTTGATTCATTTTTTTCCTGCTGAACACAGATTGAAATATGCTTTAATAACCTGCAGTTTCTTTAGGTGTCTTTCTGCACTTGGGTTTTGATTGGCAGTGCTGGGACACAGGCGTATTACCACAGTTATCTCACCACCCCACATGCCTAACAGCACTACACCACATGCCTAAGAGCACTGAAAGCCTTATGAACTGTCTGTCACACATCATTCATTTGCACCTTAAGCAGTTTGAAATATTAAATATATAAAATGCCCCAACAGGGGTTCAACTGGGTCAGTTTAGGACACATTAATGTAGCAGGAAGGTCAAATTAATGACTGAGTCTGTCCATAATTGTTTGATTCATTCCTCCTATAATGAATTGTGAGTCATCATATGAATTGTGAGTATAGCAAAATATTAAGTGGACATTAAGCAATGTGACGAAATGATTGCTTTGGTGGAAGCAGTAAGTTACCCTTGATCAGTTCTTACATAACAAAAGTCCACAATTGTAATTCATTCAGAAATTCACCATGCACAAAGCTGCACATTCAACTTGTATCATTCTGCTGCATGCCAACAACTGTTATTCTTTAGTTACACAAAAAGCTACATTTTTACAATGTAAAAAGATTTATCCTTGTATCTGTGTTACTAATAGAAATACAAATGATAACAATTCTTTACTTCTTACATTTTCAAGGATGAAACCTGGTAATGCATTTCTGGACTAAGTATGAGAAGTGAAATGACATTCTTCCAGAAGTGCACTTGTGAGATCACACACTGATGTTCAACGAGAAGGCCTGGCTCTCAGTCTCTGCTCTAATTCATCCCAAAGGTGTTCTATCAGGTTGAGGCCAGGACTCTGTGCAGACTAATCTAGTTCATCCACACCAGACCGTCATCCATGTCGTCATGGACATTGCTTTGTGCACTTGTGCACAGTCATCTAAGAAGAGGAAGGGGCCAGCTCCAAACTGTTGCCACAAAGTTGGGAGCATGGAATTGTCCAAAATGTCTTGGTATGCTGAAGCATTCAGAGTTCCTTTCACTGAAACTAAGGGGCCAAGCCCAGCTCCTGAAAAACAACCCCACACCATAGTCCCCCCTCCACCAAACTTTACACTTGGCACAATGCAGTCCGACAGGTATCGTTCCCCTGGTAACCACCGAACCCAGACTTGTCCATCAGATTGCCAGATGGAGAAGCGCGAGTCATCACTCCACAAAAGGCACGTCCACTGCTCTAGAGTCCAGTGGTGGCGTGCTTAACGCCACTGCATCAGACACTTTGGATTCCGCTTCGTCATGTATGGCTTGGATGCAGCTGCTCGTCCATGGAAACCCATTCCATGAAGCTCTCTGAGCACTGTTCTTGAGCTACTCTGAAGGCAACGTGAAGTTTGAAGGTGGAATACTTAGGAGCGAGGAAATTTCACAACTAGATTTGTTGCACAGGTGGCATCCTATCACAGTTCCAAGCTGGAATTCACTGAGCTCCCAAGAGTGACCCATTCTTTCACAAATGTTTGTAAAAACAGTCTGCATGCCTAGGTGCTTGATTTTATATACCTGTAATCACATGGAAGTGATTGAAATACCTGATTCGGATTATTTGGATGGATGAAAGAATATTTTTGGCAATATAGTGTGTGTGTGGGTGTGTGTGTATAGTGTGTTTGGGATACGCTTCATATTTGCAGATTTTATTTCAGGTAAAATCACTGTCAGCTGATGTCGAGACAAAGATGGTCTGTAACAAATACGCATCTCCAAGTCCACATTTCTGAACAGAGGGTGATGTACATCTGCCAGTTAGTATTATGACAGAGAACACAAAGAGGTTTTTGGGTGATTAGTGGAACTTTTTGAGGAGATATTTGTGTAAAGAGGGAGGCTGTGTTCACACAATGGGACATCTGTCACCAATGAAAAAAGTCAGGATTTTAACAGCTGAATGTAAACAAATATTACTTATTTTTCATTAGTCATGCAAACTAATATTAGGAATTTCATCTTCTTTGGAAACACAGCTAATCCTAGAGTATTTGCCACACCATCAGATATGACTTTTGCTTTTTGAAATCAAGAAAAAATACCTCAGTCTAGTTTGATCAATTAAAAAATACTTTGTCATCCACTTTCACAGGTAAGATTGTGAATTATGTTCTCTTTGAAACTCCACCTCAGAGTTCATGTGATGACTCCCATAGTGAGTCCCACCCCTTTCAGTGTGATCATGGAAGTTTTTTCACGATGTTTGTCACTTCAAAAGATAATTTTGTGAGTTAAGAAAGTTGCTGTTGGCTATGATGGTAGTGAAGTAACATTTTGTTTAGTGTGAAACAGCTCAGTGATCTCATGTGATACAAGTCACCAACAGCAAAACAGCCGTTAATGTCACAATATTTTAACTCACTGTCAAAGAGTAAAAGTAAAATGCATTTAAAGAGTTGGAAATCCCTCCAAGTCTTGTCAGATTGAAGATGATCATGAACAGGATAAGGATAGGAATAAAATCAAAAAACAGTTCAGTGGGGGGGACCTGAGGGCAGCCTGGAGTGGAATCAAGTCTATGTCATTAACCAGTCCACCCAAACTAAGCATCCTGTTACAGTTAATGGGGGGAGTGGCCAGGACTTGGCAGATGTCTTTAATTCATTTTTTTCTTGCTGGGAAAGGACAGATTTCCATCATACTATATCTATGTTGAGGGAGTCCCTCGTTAATTGCTCTGTCCTCAGGATCACCCAGGAAAAAGTCACATCTCTTTTCAGTAAAGTTAACTTTAGGAAGGCTCCTGGCCCTGATCATTTATGTGGATGCACACTACGTCACTGTACTGTCCAGCTCAGTGACGTGTTCACCAACCTCTTTCAGAGGTGTGCTAATAGTAGTGAGATTCCACCTCTTTGGAAAACAGCCACAATAATTCTGGTGCCAAAGTCTAATAAACCCAGAGATTTAAATGATTTTAGACCTGTGGCTTTGACATCCTTAGTGATGAAAACATTTGAAAAAATCATAAAAGAGTCTCTTCTCCAGGGTTCTCAGTCAGACCATGGAAATGCTTTATTAAAGTTTGTTAAATGGTGTGATGACAGTTTCCTTGACCTTAATATACAAAAAAAACAAGGAAATCATTATCGACTTTAGAAGAACTGGCCAGGAGCCTTCACCTGGAGGTAGCATCCTCCATGGTGAAGATGTTCAAATTGCGGACTCCTATAAGTACTTGGGAACTGTGTTTGACTCTGACCTAAAGTTTGTTCAGAACCCAGAGTCAATACTCAAAGGAGGTCAACAAAGGATCTACTTGCTGAGGAAGCTGAAATCTTTTAGTGTTTCTGTTTTCTGTGGGAATTTTATCTTGTTTTTATCATTCTTTTATTGAAAGTCTTTTAACCTTTTCATTTATTTGCTGGTTCCATGGTCTGTC
>JAQQZY010032649.1:0-11214 GCA_030068375.1 Ostorhinchus rueppellii | reverse complement strand
TTGCCCATAGGTGTGAATGTGAGAGTGATTGTTCGTCTCTATATGTCAGCCCTGTGATGAACTGGTGACTTGTCCAGCCAGGGTGTACCCCGCCTTCACCCCTAAGTAGCTGGGATAGGCTCCATGCGACCCCCGTGATCCTAGTGAGGATAAAGCAGGTATAGAAGATGAATATATATATATATATTTGATTGATTGGTTATTTTAAAGTACAACGTCCTCTTACACAGCCCTATGGAGACTCACACTGCAGAGTGATACATGTGTGATATTTCTGTTGTTAAAATATTTTTAAAATCATAACAAATAAGAGGTGAATGTGTGAAGAGTGAGTGAGTGACTTGGGTTTGAGGGACATAGAGGAATGCAGAAAGCAGAGACTTTAATGAAGCCACATTTTTCATTCATGAACTCCTACTTAAAATGGTAATGCTCTGGATTTTCTCCTTTTTTTTAAAGTGTTCTCTCCATCTTTGGTTCTCAGCGCTCATTACTGTGTTCTATACCACACATCCCGGAGATCACCTGTCAGTCAAACAGTGTGGGCAGCTCGGCAACATCTCTAATATGTTCTTGTTAAAAAAAGAAGTTAGATCCTCAAACTGAACTTTTCCATTTTCAGCCCTTATAGTCACCTAAAAATATTTGTATTTACAATAGACTCTTCGTTATTATTAGCATATTTTCACATGGTGATTTTAATTGATAACAAACTTCTTGGAGCATGTTGTTAAGTGGTTAAAAACAGCCAATGGAACCCACTGAGAATGTGATAGTGACTTCTTGTCTAAACTTGACGTTTCTTAGACATTATCTGGCTTTGTGTTGTTTGAGTGTGTGCAGTCCAGTAACTAACTGCTTCAAACACACCTCTGAAGTGACTCATCTGTGAGTCACTATGCAAATCATGATTGTGTGTTTGGGGAAAGAACTGATTTTATTGATATGTATAGAGATGACTCACTGTTCCTGAACATCAGAGGACAGATATATCTATTCTGTTGATGTGTATTAATGATTGAGTTACAGTTACATTAGTTTGTTCACATGAATAAAACAAAGATGAGTCATTGAGTGTGTGTGTATGTGTGTCTTTTTACCATATAAATACAAGATCAGGATGACTCATGTCTTGAGAGAGAGAGAGCGAGAAAGAGAGCGAGGGGGAGCTATTACAGCCTCCTCTAGCAAATCAGAGAAGATGCCCTTTCCCATTGAATCCAAACTGTTTTTTATATTTTCGTCAGTGAAAGAACTTTGGATTATTTGGCTCAGCACTTTTCTATTAATTTCACATAAAAAAGAAACTTATTGACTTCAACCAAAATCACACAAAAAGCCCCATTGTAACGTTTCCTCGTCTCATTAGTTAGAGTTAAAGAAAAGGACATTTACTGCTGAAAATAACACATTTATTAAGCTTGTTGGCACTTTGTGCAAAAAATACTTAGAGTTGGGAACTATGAGGAACTTTGAAACTTCATTTGTACTAGCAGTAATATCCATGCTATGATTTTATTATAATATATGATCAGCTGAGAATAACAATTGTTGTGTTTTGTTATCTGTGAATGAGTTGTTTATTTCTACAGAGGGAAGAGATCTGTTCTATGGTGTTTATCAGATTTTTATGGTAGTCTATAGAGGACACACAAAGGGTCCTGAACAGGGGTGTCAAGCTCATTTTAATTCAGGGGCCACATTCAGCCCAGTATGATCTGAAGTGGGCTAGACCAGTAAAATAATAACAGTGCTAAAAGTTAAATTACATAATGAACATGTTTACATCTACAAAATTTCCTTAAATTTCCATGTTATTCAAATTAAATAACATGGTCAACCTGAAATTTCTTAATATAAGTGCAATTTGACCAATATTATGCCTGAGTTTATCAATTACACATGTGTATTACAACTTACATATCACAGTGAATCTACAAATACATAAAATATTTAGTAACAGGCAGAATTTTTGCAAAATTACACCTATTTTTCTTAAGCCATTTGAGGATGTTCATATTTGTTCAGGTTATGCACAGTTTTTGTGAAACGGTAGCTTGTAAATGCAAAAATTTTCATGTAATTTTACTATTTCACCCTAAAACAAAGAGAAAAATGCGCAGTTGTCATTATTTATAGGTTATTATGATATTTTTCTGGTCTTTGAGATCATAATGGTCTGTTTGTGGAATCTGAACTAAAATGATTTTAACATCCTTGATTGTTAATGTCTTCAGTTTAATTCTTGCATTTCACAAATTCATTCCACGGGCCAGATTGGATCCTTTGGTGGGATGGTTTTTGCCCACGGGCCGTATGTCTAACACAGATCTAGAGAGTGGTGTCACATTCTTATGCTTAAGTAAAGGTCATAGTCTTGAAGCTTCAATAATGTGATGGTTCTTGGTGATTCCATTATTAGTTTTAAGCATATTGTTTTAAAAAAAAAAAAAAGGCATCGTGTCTGCACTTCCTCTGACTGTTGTAGAGGCTGTCAAAATCTGTCATATGTCTGAAGATTCTGGCTATGAAGATTTGCATGTTCTCCCTGTGTTTGCGTGGGTTCTCTCTGGGTTCTCCGGCTTCCACCCACCAGTCAAAGTCAATCGATTAGTTGAATTGCCTGTAGGTGTAAATTGGAGAGTGACTGATTATTCGTCTCTATACATGTCAGACCTGCGATGAAGTGGTGGCACATCCAGGATGTACCCCGCTTTCACCCAAAAAATAGCTGGAATAGGCTCCAAGCACCCCCATGATCTCTTATGGATAAAAGTGTTCAGAAGATGAATGAATAAATGCACGTGTTCTCATACAGGTAGGGGGTTAAATATGCGAATGAGAGCATTCGTTACCAATTGTGATAGAATTTAGGTTATATATTTTTAAGTGTTGTTAGTTGACCTTTGACTGTTCCCTCCTGCAGCTTTTAACCCTGGCCCTACTACTAATACTAATACTACTACGACTACTGCCTGAGTCTAATCTTGTTCAGACCACAAGCAAACTGTTTTATCAAATACATGTTTTTGCTTCTTTTTTTTTCAGGCCCTGCATAAGCATTTTTTATGCTCACTTCTGTCCCATTAACTGGTACAAAGGAGAACAACAAAGAAGACCAAAAACATAGAAACACCCTTAGTATGTATGCTATAGTACAGTTAGATTAGTGAAAGTTACATATGAATACATGAAATGTGAAATGAACACTCCTTTAATATTTAACTGAAATGTTACTGTGTGCCAAATGATGGTAGATGGAATTATCCATGTGCTTAGATACACAAAACCACCTCCTTACTTATGCACCTACTTACTGTCAAACTGAGCAGCATAATTGACCCGGTTTATGAGCTCCTGGCTTCCTGTCGCACTGAGATTTATAGGGAATTACACTGACAAGATTGAATGTTTTTGAATATTTTTAAAGTCGATGCATGCTGTGAATTTACTGTACTAATACATGATGTCTTATTTCATTCTATTTTATTCTATGTATTTAGAAAAGGGCTGCAGCTAATGATGATTTAATGAATATTAAAATTAAGGTGTTCAGTTATTGGTTAATGTGCATATTGAAATGGTCTGAATAATTAATTATTTTGTCTAAATATGGTCAAATTTGCAGTGAGGTTCATTTTTTATTTTTGTTTTTAATTTTTAATGGAGAATCTTGAAGATTTATGGCAGGCACAATAATGTAACACTACAGCCACATTCAATACTGATACTGTTTTGTAGCTAACCCTGATTTTGTAAACACAGAGTTACTAACAGACAGGGTTTTCCCTGTACCCTGGGGTGGGCAACCCTGTGCCCTTCTGGATTCTGGCCTGATTTTGTGGCTCCATGCTGATATGAGAGTGTGTTATAAAGTAGAGGATTTTTGTTTGGGTTCACCATGGATAAGAGGCCGCTGGCACAGTGCACTCTTTTCTCTTACACACACACACACACACACACACACACACACACACCAGCACATAAACACACTAAGAGACACACATACTCTGGTGTGAAAACTTAGGGAAGAAAGAGGGGGATTATTGGGAGGAAAAAGGAATAGCAGGTTTTCTCAGCCCCAGTGACAGTGAGGTATTTCAAGAATGAGAGATTATTTTAAACGCACACACAGACAGTGTACACACAGGGCTGTGATTGTTTGCATCTGATGTGAATGGTATGTCTGGAAAAAGCAATTCACTTCTGAGTAACACCCAGTAGCACTGGTAGAAACCAGCCTGGTACAGAATTTGTATGTATTTTTTGCTTCCTGTGATGCCGTGGGCAGGTCCATTACAGTGCCACTAATGTCCTCTGCAGCTTTGTTAGTGGCCTTTACATTGACCAAACACAACAGTTACACAGATGCTGTTTGACATTGCATTGATGAGCACAGTCAGTGAAAAAAGGTTGTATTTTAGATTACTGGAACATGAAACCTACCTTTAAGGTTAAATTGCTCAGAAACTGAAAGACATGGCCTCTTTCATCTCACTCACTGTCTTTTTCCTCCCATTATATTACATCTTTTCACTTTTATTGTCCTTTACTTTTTTCCCTTATTTTTTTCTACTTTTATTTTTTTTATTCTGTCTTCTTTTGCTTTGATTTGCATTTATTGTAGACTTGTGTTGTGCTACTTTCAATACCTTTTCCGCACTGGACTGTCCTTGATCACGTAACCATCACATAAGATTACATACACCAACTTCCACATTTTTTTTCTCCTCTTACCTTGGCATAGTAGATAACTTAAACTACAGTAACCATAGCCTTTGTTGCTTCTGCTGTGTACAAAAAGCTCATCACAGGCTTGAATCAGTGCTATGTTGAATTCAGAGTGCCTCAGTGTTGCAGTTGGCAACAAAACACAGCACCATTGTTTCTTAATCCTTCTACAATTGACCCAGAATTCAGACTTTAGTGAAGCTGTAGATTGTATCATCATTATTCCCCAACTGTGTGATGTTTAAGGTTCAAAGCACATACCGCAACCTGAAGTAAATGGGTTTGCATTCAAATTTAACTGTAAAAAAAAAGTTTTCCATCCACTAGTATTATGTCAATATTAGTAAATGGTTCCCAAGTAAATGGTTATTATCTTCGCCAAATAAGTTATATTTTTGCTGCTATTTATCTGTTTGTCTGTTTGTTTGTGGTCAAAATAACTTGAAAAGTTTTGAATGGATTTGGATGAAATTTTCAGGAATTGTTGGAAATAAGACAAGGAGCAAGTTATTAAATTTTGGTGGTGATCCGGATCACTGCCTGGATCCAGGAATTTTTTAAAGCTTTCTTTATCATTGGGAGATAGGGGATGATGACACTGAACTGCCTATGAGGCCATTCAGCACCATCTAGTGGAGGAAAGTAGAAACACTACCTTGGTGGAGGTCTGCGCTCTCCAAGTGCTTTTCTAATTTATTAGGAGTTACATATTTCATCTAAGATAAGCCTGAGAACTAAGGGTGACATGGTGGCGGAGTGGATAGCACTCGTTCCTCACAGCAAGAAGGTCCTAGGTTCGATTCCAACACTAGTCACTGGTGGGACCTTTCTGTGTGGAGTTTGCATGTACTCCCCGTGTCTGCATGGGTTCTCTCCGGGGACTCCGGCTTCCTCCCACAATCCAAAGACATGCACTGATAGGTTAATTGATTAATCTAAATTGTCCATAGGTGTGAATGTGAGAGTGATTGTTTGTCTATACGTCAGCCCTGCGATGAACTGGCAACTTGTCAAAGGTGTACGCCTTCACCCTTAAGTAGCTGAGATAGGTTCCATGTGACCTCCATGACCCTAGTGAGGATAAAAGGGGTACAGAAGATGAACGAATGAATGAATGAAATAAGAAACTTAATAAATTTAGCTTAATTGGATTTTTAGGCTTTGCAGTTAGAGGTAGTATTTCATACATTAATGTTCTGTGCTGTCGACTGAGGAGCTGATAAATATTACCAGTATCAAAAAACCTGTAGTTTTAACCTTCAGCTAAGTTTAGAGCTGCACAAATTCATCAATTAATTGATTAGTTGCCAGCTGCTAAAATTGATTGGCAGAGATTTTTATTGTCAGGTGTTCAGTTTTATTAATTTTCAAAGAAACGGGCAATATTTTCTATTTGTGTAATGGTGCACTCATTTGTACCGAACCGTTTCAGGGCCTTTTATACAATACGGAGGTGTGCCGAACAAATACATGTAGCCTATGTGAAGAAAACAAACACTCTGGAAGCAGGGTGTCTGCAAGCAGAACCCCTGTGCAGGGTTTCTTCTAAAAAAAAAAACAAAACAAAAAAAAAAACCCTCAAAACACAACAGAGTATAACAGAGGCACAGAAGCTGGGCCAGACGTTCGAAGCATGTTGTTGTACTTTCAGTTTTTGTATGCTGAATCTTTGTGGCACAAAAGCATCCACAGGTTCCTTTATAGCAAAAGATTTTTATTGTTTAACTCAAGTTAGCAAAATCGAGTGAACCTGATCTTCTTCTCCTTCACTGTGCCTCTGCTGCGGTGTTACTGTGAGGTCCTCAGGGAATACTGTAAGGGGTTCAAAAACAGTAAATTACACCATTTGACATAAATGAACATTGAACATTCAAAAATACATAACGTATGTCTGTTAATGCACCAATGACTGAACAATATTGAGTAGAAATGTCTTGTGTCCCACAGGTAGGTATGAAGTGCACACCCTCTATATCCCCCATCAGTGGTCTCCTTCATTGTACTGAAAAAAACTATCAAAAATGCATCAAACCGAAGACCCCTGTACCAAAAACGTACAGAAGCAAAATCATTCTGTACCATTATACCCCTAATATTTTCTGATTTCAGCTTCTTAAATTAGGACGTATTTGGGATTCCTTACCCTGTTGTGACAGTAAACTGAATATGCTTGGGCTTCGGGAAATGTGGATTGCCTTTTTTACATTTTAAGGGCCACACACCTAAGCAATAGATTGACAGTGAACATAATTATGAAGCTCTGACAGTCACCATACATTCATTTCTACTCATTTCCAAAATGACATATGATATGTCATAGCCAAAGCTTAGTGAGGTAGTAGACTCAAAACAAAACATGTTAGGGTTAGAAAAAGGGTCACAAACAGGACTAAAATAAACATCAGGAAGCAAAAAACAACCTGAAGTAAACACTGCAAATCAGTTTATAAAAGGACATAAACAGTGATTTCCTGTGTTTTAAATCACTCTGTGGACTTTACCTTGTCTGTTAAACTGGTCAGCAACAGTAGACCTGCATCACTCTCTTTTTCTTCCTGTGCCACAACAGCTAAGTGGTGGTCCTTTTTACACAGGATAGTAGCATTGTAATGATGGCGTCTGAAAGAATGATTTATTGCAATACAGTCTCATTTATTTGCTGGAATATGTTTTATTGCATTTATTCTTCTTTTCCCTTGTAGTAATAAATTATTACCTTAAAACCTTTTTCTTGTCATCCTCTGCCTCTTTTCTTGACGTATTAATTACTTGTTTCTGTGATTTACAATGTGTAAGGGCAGCAATTGTATCAATTGTCCGGGTTATAAACACAGGTATCTTAGCACATCCTGCAGAAGTCTAATTATTTTTATGTTTTTTCCTTTTGCCTGTATGTGTTGATACTTCTAGCTGAATGATTGCTGTTACTGGCACCTTTAATTAACCCCAACTCATTAAGTGTTTTTCTGTGAACTGGATAAAGTTGAAAATGAAGCTAGTATCTTGGTGTTTTTTTTTCTCTCAAGTAGTTGGCAATTAGCAAATGGCAGTTTCTCAGTATCAATATCCCAGTTACAATTCGAAGCACAGTATTTCATATTGCATTTCTAATTATATTTCTTTGAACTTGTCTGTTCTATGTGTAAAACTTTCCTTTTGCTTTCTCTTCTTCCTCAGTTTCATTTTATTTCAGTTGTTTTTCTTTTTTTCTGTCATACCTTTTCCCACTTCTGTCACTGCTGTTTCCGTTTAGCCACATATATGTTTCCACCGTCATCACTTCAGCCTGTCTTTTCTGCTCTTCAGAAAGCACAAAAGTGATCTGTCAGGAGTTGATGCCTTTTTAAACAAGAGATGTCCTGTGTGGGCAGAGAGTCAGACTAAGAGTGGAGCTGAGCTGCTGTCGCTCTGCCCACTCTGGAAATGTCTTATGTAAACACCGTCCACCTCATCCCTCCTTGAGAAAAGATTAATATTGACAAGTAACGGGAAGGTTTACACAGTGGAGAAAAGACATGAAAGAACCTGTCAAGCTTTTTGGGCCAAGCTAACTTCCCACTTCAACTGGAAGCCCCCCCCAAGTAGATGTATTTTTTTCATACATTATCATGTGTAGCTTTAATCAAAGAATGAGAAATCAACCTGTGGACTTGGACACATCCCCTTATTATTCTGAGAATGGTAATTTATACCCTGGTGTGAGGATAAGGACTTCCTTTATATGTGAAGAAGAGGGGGGGCAGCAACTGAGGATATAGTCTGGCAGTGGACGGAATACTTTGAGGAGCTCCTCAATCCCACCAACACGCATTCCATGGAGGAAACGGAGCCGAGGGACTGGGGGGCAGATGGACCAATCTCTGGGGTGGAAGTTGCCAAGGTGGTGAGGCAGCTACGTGGCGCCAGAGCCCTGGGGGTCGATATAGATCCGACCCAGGTACCTCAAGGCTCTGGATACTGTAGGGCTGCCTCTACAACATTGCGTCGACATTGGGGGCAGTACCTTTGGAGTGGTAGACTGGGGTGGTGGTCTCCATCTTTAAGAAAGGGGACCAGTGGGTGTGTTCCAACTACAGGGGGATCACACTCCTCTGCCTCCCCGGTAAGGTCCAAGCCAGGGTACTACAGAAAGAGGGTACGGTCTGTAGTTGAACCTCAGATAGAGGAGGAGCAATGTGGTTTTCGCCCTGGACGTGGAACTGTGGACCAGCTCTATACCCTTGCTAGGGTGCTGGAGGGGGCATGGGAGTTTGCCCATCCAGTCCACATGTTTTTTATGGATCTGGAGAAGACTTACAACCGTGACCCCAGGGGCATCCTGTGGGGGGTACTCCAAAAGTATGGGGTGGATGGCCCCCTGTTGGGAGCCATTCAGTCCCTGTACTGAAGGAGTGCAAGTTTGGTCCATGTAGCCGGTAATAAGTTGGACTTGTTCCTGGTGAGGGTTGGACTCCGCCAGGGCTGCCCTTTGTCCCTGGTTCTGTTCATAACTTTTATGGACAGAATTTCTAGGTGCAGCCGGGTGGGGGAGGGGGAGGGGGTTGCATTCGAGGATCTCATTGCTGCTTTTTGCAGATGATGTGGTCCTTTTTGCTTCATCAAGCAGTGACCTCCAGCTCTCACTGGGGCGGTTCACAGCCAAGTGTGAAGCTAATGGGATGAAGATCAGCACCTCCAAGTCTGAGGCCATGGTCCTCAGCCGGAAAAGGGTAGAGTGCCTTCTGGGGGTCGATGAGGAAGTCCTGCCTCAGGTGGAGGAGTTCGGGTACCTCGGGATCTTATTTATGAGTGAGGGTAGGATGGAGCAGGAGGTCGACAGGCGGATCAGAATGTCATCTGCAGTAATCCAGATGTTAAACCCGGTCCGTCATGGTGAAGAGGTAGCTAAGCTGAAAGGTGAAGCTCTCAATTTACCGGTCAATCTACGTTCAGACTCTCACCTATGGTCATGAGCTCTGGTTGATGACCAAAAGAATGAGGTACAAGTGGCCAAAATGAGTTTCCTTCACAGGGTGGCCAAGCTCAGCCTTAGAGTTAGGGTGAGGAGTTCGGACATCCGGGAGGGACTCTGAGTAGAGCCACTGCTCCTCCATGTCGAGAGGAGCCAGTTGAGGTGGTTTGGGCATTTGGTGAGGATGCCTCCTGGATGCCTCCCTGGGGAGGTGTTCTGGGCTTGTCCATCCGGTAGGAGACCTCGGGGCCAACCCAGGACACGCTGAAGGATGATATCTCTCGGCAGGCCTGGGAACGTCTGGGAAGAGCTGGTGGAAATGGCTGGGGAGATGGCCGTCTGGGCTTCACTGCTGAAGCTACTACCCCCGCGACCCGACCCCAGATAAGCAGAAGATGACGAGTACTAATATGAGTACCTTTTCATTGTGATATTTACCAAGGCCCTGAATTTATTATTTTTAATACTTTTTAGAGTATAGCCTAATTGATGGCATCAATGGCGTCAATGATGTTTTGCTTCAGCTCATTGGTGTTCCTTATCTTTGTTCAGTACACAATATCTTTAACATAACAGCAGAGACATTGGAGAACTCAGGAACAAGCATAAGCATTTTCACAGAAAAAAATCCTCTACACAGACATCGGTGTATTATACAGGGTTCCCGCGGGGTCTTACAAAGTCGTAAAAGCATTGAATTTATGAATTTGGAAATAATACCTTAAAAAGACTTGGAAAAAGTATTGAATTTTGATATTTGGGTCTTAAAATTTGTGCGGTGTGTTACTTCTCCCAATCACATTATCCACCAAAAGTTTCATTTGTCAATCACTATTATTTTGATTAAATAGCCTAAATAAAGAGTGGCAGAACCAATAATTTAGAACACAATGCACACAGGTCCGAACGTGTCACTTTGCTGCAGCGCGAGCCAGTGCGACACAGACAACGAGCAACAAGCCAAGCAGAAGTGGGAAAAATCAAAGAAAATCTAAGCAGAAGACAAGAAAGTTTGACTTACACCGTTATGTTGTTTTTAATATTTCTTACATTACCTCGCTACCCATTTCATGCTGGGGTTATGGGGAAATGTAAATTTAACGAAGCATGGCGAGATAAACAGGCATTTTGCCATTGGTTAAAACCAGTGGACAACAATGTTTTTGTGGCTTTTTGCACAGTATGCAAAAAAATGATTTAGCTTGGTACCATGGGCGTAAAGGTTTTAGAGTCTCTTGCTAAGTCGTCCAAGCACATCAGTTCAATCAAAGTTAAGGTTCAAACTCCTTCAGTCGCCGGAGTGTTTGAACCTAGGCAACTAGCTGCTAATGTGTCTGAAGCAGCAGGTAACGTTAACCAGCCAGCTTCCTGTTCTACGTCCCCCCCCCCAGCTACGACGGCTACGACTGCAACTGTCGTAGATCTACGCTCAAGTTTTGGGTCCACATCAACGACGAAGGCAGAAGTGCTGTGGACACTTAACACTGGCCATAAGGAGAAGTTGGCAGAACTGGCTCTCCTTGATAAAGAAA
>JAQQZY010032590.1:0-11216 GCA_030068375.1 Ostorhinchus rueppellii | reverse complement strand
TTCATCATTCCTTACATTACTACCATTACATTAGTACCATTACTTCATCATTACATTAGTACAGTTACTTCATCATTGCATTAGTACAGTTACTTCATCATTCATTACATTAGTACCATTACTTCATCATTACATTAGTACCATTACTTCATGGTATCTAACAAACAGCTACACTCACTGTTCATGCACAGGTAGACCTTACAGACCACATTGGACCTGAGATTGTTGACTCACTGTTCTCACTTTAACTGTTGCTATCACTGTCTTTTTGTGTATGTGGAAATTACCAAAAATAGTCACTTGCCCGATAAAGGGTTAATTCTACATTCAGCGACCCAACAGAAGGAACATATACAATTTATAGGCATCCGACCCATGTTAGCTAGCTTCTCTCTTGCTACCACCTGTGAACAGACAGTGATGTAATGATGTAGTTCAACAGAAAAACCACAGCGTCCTGTTTGTGGAAAAGAGGTGAATATATTTAATTTGGTTTTATCACTTGAGTAATAAAGTCAGTTTTTAGAACTACTGGCCTGAAGTGACTCTCCTGAGCGATCTGTATTGTTGTGTTTTAATGTTTGTGCGTAATAGTACAAACCAGGTGATCACAGAAGGCATTCAAAACAATACATTAGAGGCACAGCAGCACTGATGGTAGAAATAGTGGTGGTGTTGGAATTTCCTTTTAATGGTTCCTTTTCAGTGTTTTCCAACAGGACACGCGTGCGCACACACACACACACACACACACACACACACACACACACCTTCAAGGTCAATAATCCTTAGAATCACTTGTGGTTTCCTCTACCTTCTCGCAGTGTAACAACTGTGGAAACAATAACACAACAAGCCTAGATCAGTGCCAGAGTCAGAGTTCTTGAGTGTCACATGCAGGGATAAGTCCACAGAAAATAGTCTGAAATAAGGAGATGGCCCAGTTTTAATCAGAGCTGTTTGCAGCACTGAAGTGTGTCGCTATGATTAGACAGCCAGTTATAGGATTTACACACCTCTAGATGTAAGAACAGTACCTATAGTATGTTTTATTGGATACGTTGATGGTAATACATCAGCTGACTGTTATAATATTTAATTCAGCTAATATAACAAGCCTGGTGTCACAAGGTTAATGCATAACGATGGCTACAAACAATAAGAATTAAGAGCGATAAGTTTACCAGTCAGAAAATACTGATAAGCTTCTTTGTTCTACTGTTCCACACTTTGCCTGCCCAGTTCCCTGTGCACCTTATACTGTATGTCAGGGGTAGTCGGCTGTGGTCCTCAAGGGCATTTTAAAATCAAAATCAATCGACCAGTTCCACACAACCGATTTGCTCTTGCTATTTTTTTAACCAGGAACTGCTCATTCTCTTTAGCCAACGCCATTTTTGTACTGGTGTGTGGAGACCAAAGATTGTGGTGGCCGCTCTTACAGTGAGGAGGAGGAGCCTACGGTAGCCCGGAGACATGAGAGTGGTGAAATTTGATTAGACAAGTACCCTTTTTTTAAAATATCATCCTAATTAAATCATCCGATTTTGACAGCACACCTGGTTCGATTAATGGTCAGCTCATCATCATGCTCTGCAGAAACCTGATAATCATGTACTGGCTCCCAGGTGTGCTGGAAGAGGGAAATATCTAAAACATGCAGGATACTGGACCTAGACGACCGGATGTGAATACAATACTGCATATGGAGCACTTGATTTGTGACAAATTTTACTTTAACATCCACCGGTGACCAAAACCATCTACTGATCTAAACTGTTTACTACCTGTTGAGCCACTAATCCTCCCAACACATGTAAAGAATTCCTGTAAACAGTAATAACAATATTAACACTAGGGCTGCATGATTCATTGATTTTGAATCCAAATCGGATTATTTAGTTAGCACGACGTTTAAAAAAGGGTACTTGTCTAATCAAATTGCATCTCTCTCATATTTCTGGGCTACTGTAGGCTCCTCCTCCTAACTGTAAGAGCGGCCTCCACACACCAGTACAAAAATGGTGTTTGCTAAAAAGAGTGAGAAGTTCGTGGCTAAAAATAGCAAGAGCAAGTATAAGAATTTGCAGTGCGGAATTGGTACGGCTTCGAAGTTTCTGATGGAAGACCAACCCATCCCTCACTGCAAACTCTTCCTGAAGGAGGGATTAGTCAAAGACAGCAGCAAAACCAACTTATTTCATCACTTCAAACATCACCACAGACAAGAGGGGGAGCAGTGTGTTGCATTTGCATGCTGTACACGAAAACGACTCTGACTTCGGTTGTCTTTTGTAGTTTTACACAGAATTCGAAAATCGAGTATTTACAGGGAAAAAAAAAAGAAGTGGATTTCAGTTATGGCCAAAATCGTGCAGCTCTAATTATTAACAGTATGGATTACCTTTGAAAACAGTATGTATATCTATGATCCCAAGTCTATTTAAAAACAGTTCATCTACATTTTTTTTTTTTTTTTAACTTCTGTTTATTGATTTTTTTTTTTTAAATTTAACATAAAGAAAAGGACATAGTTCCATCGTATGATAAAAAAATCCAACACACAAACAAGAAGCAGAACAAATCCCCCCCTCCCCTGGCATACATCCCCACCAAATCACAGGAAAGAAAATAAATAATAAAATAAATACACACATAATAAAATAAATAGCAAATTAGTACAAAAACAGAAGTACAAAATTCCCACTTCAAAAGTTACGAAAAGAAACTGTAAAACAAAATACTCAGTCTAGAGAAACATGACAGATTGCACTGTTAACATAGATCAGAAAAGGTGTCCATGTCTTTTCAAAAGTGTTTGAGGCTCCAGCTAATGTCAAATGAATTTTTTCCAGTTTGAGAAAATAAAGTACTTCCTTGATCCATTTTGAGAAGGTTGGTGGAGATGAAGATTTCCATTTTAACAATATAAGCCTCCTGGCCAATGAAGATGTAAATGCGATCATGTCTTTATGAGCAGAAGAAAGTTTAATGGAGCAGGCACAACACCAAATAAAACTGTAAAAACATTAGGAACAATTTTCTTTCCTGTTACTGCTGATAAAACATCAAAAATCTCCAACTGGAATTTATTTAAAGATGAGCAACTCCAAAACACACGAGTATAATCTGCTGTAACCTGTTGACAACGATCACATAAAGGAGACACAGGACTAAATATTCTTGCCAGCTGAGCTTTGGTGTAATGAGCACGATGCAGAATCCTACACTGAGTGAATCCATGTTTTGCACAAACTGATGACCTATACACCCTTCTTAGGATCTCATCCCACAGATCATCTGAAATCGTTTCTCCCAAATCTATCTCCCAGATATTTTAAAGGGCACTAGAAGAGCCTGATTGAAGATTATGGATTTTGGAATAAATGACAGAAATTGCACCTTTCAATGACGACAGAGGCTCCAAAAACATATTTAAGTCTGAAACATTAGGAAGGGCAGGAAAACCTGGGAACAAAGTACGAACAACATTATGAGCTTTAAAAAAAAAAAAAAAAGATCTTTTGGGGGTGAAAACTTTTCAACCAATTGTTGGAAAGAGGCAAAAACAGAATTTATATATACATCCTTTAATGATTTTATACCCAAACAGAAAATGTATTATCCATTAAAGACGGAAGAAACATATAACTGGCCACTAGTGGTGCTCTAAAAGAAAGAGCCTGTAGACCAAAATAGCATCTGAACTGGACCCAGATTTTAAGACTGGAGGCCACAATCACATTTCAGTTCATCTATATTTGAATAAGTATTGAATAGATTTTGCTCTGTTATGGCAGGAAAAAAAAGATTATTGCATGACTTAAAACTCAAAAAAAATATTGATTCTTATCAGGAATGAACATGTAATTGGTTACTGACTGTTTACTGGTGAGAACATTATCATGTAAAGGTGTCTGTTGAATTCATCTGACCTGCACGACCACCTTATTTAAATTGCCCAGCCAGGCTTTCATTACAGACACCCCTTCCTCATCTTCGTGCTGCGCTGATAAATTAAACTTGCAGATGCCAGGGACAGCAGCAACAGGTCCTCTCCTCCATCCTGTTTGATATTCATGCATGTGTGCCCAGTGAATGTTTTGCTCTGCTTCATTTGAAAAAGACAAATACTGGGTGTGTCTTTGCTGTCAAAGCGGTCATAAAATCCACACTAAAATAAAATTATTAGACTTTTATACAACGGGGAATAAGTTGTGGAACCTCATCTTTACCATATCTGTTTATTCCTGTGCTACATCATACAATGGAAAGTAAACAACATAATATAAAACTGCATTGGTAGCATTTGGTCTATTCACAATGTTGTAGTGTTTGCTTTACACACCTGCAGGATGTTTTTTTTTTTTTTACTAATAAAGACTAGTGTCACAAAATCACATTTAGATGGTGGTAAGCATGACCCTATGGGGAAATAGTGGAAGGTGTTACTGCAACCTGGGAATGCAATATATTGTAAGGAGACTACTGTTTATACTGTATATCAGATATATTAGATCATAGTGAATATCATATGTAAAAAGCAATAAGACTGGGTATTATCTTACCAGAATTAATAAACCAGTTCAATTTAACACTGCTCTTAAATTATATTATGTCAAAGTGGTTTCCTATCTTGTACATGCCTTTCTAATTGTATTTCACCTTTTAACACAAGGATTGTCTAAGTTATCTGGTTAAAATTTTTGTTTAGAAATTGATGGAAGAACAAATTAGCATTCTATTACAACATACACAACAACATACAGATTTTTTTTCCAATATCGGCCATCAGCTTAACTTTTGCTTTTTTTAAAGCCGATATTTGATCAGTAGTAAAAAATGTTAGACGATATTTGTTTAGGCACCTGTGTGGGCAGCACATGAAGGTCAATAAATGCTAAAAGAGTACTATGTGTACATGTATTATCAATTTCATTTATAGTGCTGTAAAAAAAAAAAAAACAACTTACTTATCTCAGTGTTTCAATTGCATTTCTGTCAATGTGCTTTAAAAAAAACAAAAAACAATCAGCCTTAAATATCGGCCTCAAAAATCGGCTGTAGATATCGGCCATCAGCTGACCTAATTTTTAACAATCAGCATCAGTCTTAGAAAAACCCAGATCAGTTGGCATTTAAGCTAATAAATATTCAGCCAGTCAAAAAAAAAATAAATACAAATAGAATTTTAAAAAAGAAAAGTGAATCCCTTACCATTTGATATAAGCATTTCCACCATTTAAATGAAATATATGTTGAGCTAAGTTAGCTGTGGCTATTTCAATGGTCGACACTTAGTTTTTACAGGTAAACAGAATTTTTACATTAAAAATAGTGTTCATTTCTTCTTAGACAACAAGTAAAATGAAACTGATACAAGACAAAAAGGTAGCACAATGAAAAAAATATGAAAAATGTAAGAACATGAAAATGACACAACAAATCTAAATGTAAAAAGGCACAAGAAGAATGAAATATTGGGAGAAAAAAAAAACAGCAACAACCAGAAAGTGATTAACACAATGAGATGACAATCTAAAAGACAACAAGAACAGGATGTAAAAAGACAAAAATATAAAAATCTAATGTAAATGACAACAGGAAAGTGATGTAACGAGATGAAACCAATGTAGACAAAAATTATGTTAGAGACATAACATGAAAACCATTTGAAACAGGCGTCTTTGAGTGCCCAGAAAAGCGCTATATAAATAAAATTTAGTATTATTATTATTATTATTATTATTATTATTATTAATAATAAAATATGGAAAAAGAACTGTTGAGGAACCTTATACCAAAGTGAAGACTTTTAAACATTGTAGTGATTTTCCTGCCCTCAAAAAACAACTGAAAAAAAAAAACAAAAAAAAAAACCCCAGACTATTTTCACCTGATTTAAACATTTTATCAGAAGCTGTTTAGCCAGGTCTGTGGGATAACTAATCAATATTAGAAGATTTTTTTTGTCATTTCTTGTAGTAGAGCACATGGAAGTTGCTTACAGTATATTGAAGACATGATAACATTGTATTTATATTAAAAGGTAAGCAGGATATTAGTAGTTTAAATTATTATTGAGGTCTAAATATGTAATCATTTAATTTCCTATAAATACGTGGTTCGTTTCAGAATAGAAAGGTAAATATATAAACACAAAATGCAAGCCACAAAATTAATAGGTGACTGTCAAGCTAACAGTCTTTATATAAACTGTAGTAGTGTACTGCATTACACTCAGAGCTGTTTCTAATTTTCTGGCCACCTTGATTCTATGACTGGACTGACAAATACAATAACAAAGCGAAAAGCTATACAACGTGACGTAACACTTACCAGTACAATATGTGTAGCTGAGAATTGGAATTGCTAATGTTAACGATAAATACAGTAGACCGTTAACTATTTTTTACGGAAATGTAGAGTTTATTTGAGGTTTAGAGGTATTTTACAGTTTACCTGAGAGAAACACACTTCAGCTACTGACATTTACTGTAGTAATAGAGAATGTCAACAATAAATTGAATTTTCTTATGTAGCTAATGTCACAACAGGTGCAATCTTAGCTAATAACTGTCAAATTTCCGTTGAAAAGTTGTAATGCAATATAACGAAATGGAATATGTTTTTGTTTTCTGTTTCTCGTAAGTTTACCTTTCACTGCCGATGGATGGGACATCGAACTGAACGAATAACCAAGTCCGTCGTCGTCTTTCGTGTTTGTTTGGAAGTGTTGTTTGGTCGTAGAGCTCCGGCGCAAAATTACAAACGGACACCAAAATCTCCACTCCACCTTTCTCTCCGCTACACTTTTGGTTCTACACGATTTCCGCATTCGGTCACGTGGTACAGCGGCGGCTCCTATGGTTTTGGATTCATGTTACTGGTGCGTTCAGGGTGCAATTTACTGCCGTTTGAAAGTTTAGCAACATACACACACAAAAGGAAAATTAGGAATTCAACCCAATACGGACATTTTTTAATCTTTAAATTCACCAGAAACACTCAAAGTCGAAACATGTGGGATCACGCGGTTTTGAAAAACAAAAAAAAGAAAAGAAATGGTAATTAAAACTGTCAAATTGTGGTAATGTCAAATATTTGCCTATTTACGTGGTGGTGGTGGTGTTAGAGGTGTATTGAGTAGTAGAACATGAAAAAAGACCAGCATAAATAAAAGTCGTACTAAAAAACTGAATAAAAATGCTATCACATCATCGCTGCTTTCCAAAAGTCGTACCTGAACCTCTCCTGTGTCCACTCCACAAGCTCAGAAGTGATGTTAACATCAGCTCTGCTCTGTCCTCAGCTCCACGCACGCGCATCTGTTTGAAAAGGGCGTCATCTACCGGTGCTGAGTACGATTACACGAACAGATTGCTATTTTATGAGAGAAATTTTTTTTCCTCGTGTACCTCTTATTTTTCTTCGTTGTCCCTGTAGTCATTAATGTAGTTACTTGCATTCGATTCGGATTATTTTTTTATTCATCATTGCGTGCACTTTACGCATTGTTTTTTTGTTTGTTTGTTTTGTTGTTTTTGGGTGTTTTTTCTGGGGGGGGGGGGGGGGGGTGATTTTTTTTTTTTAATTTAGGGTTATGAAGTGCCAAAAACTGAAACCTGGGGACAATCCACTCTAGTTCGTTAGCAATGATGATGTATGATCATTTATGTATGTGTGTACATTTCCTGCAAAGTGCCATTTTGTTTTATATTTAAGCTTTTAGCTATGTCAAGTTTCGTCCCAATATAGTTGTGTGTAAACAATGCTTTTATTACACGAATTAGTCATCATTTTAGGTTGATTAATGGTTTCTATTATCTTAAAAAGATATATATACTTTAATGTATAAGTTGTCTGTTTTCTTTTAGTCATTGTCTGTGTGGAGTAGGTTAATGAACATAGATTTAGCTAAATTGAGGTCAAGTCATGGTTGATAGTACTTGAAACATAAACCAGAATGATTAAAAATTTTTGTTTACAGCTCTGTTCTGACGAAATTAATGTGTTTTCCTCTTTGGGAATGAGGCAGATGACTGAAGTCGGTGTTAAGTGCTGTGGTTCCATGTTGTTGATTTTTTAAGTATTTTCTCACCACCAAGAACAAATCCTACAACTACGTATGTGGATTTAGCTTAATACAATTTATCCGCATAACCTCTGTAGTATCTCTAAGGGATCAATCTCCCAAAAATTAAAATACTAAACGTAAAAATTGACGTGGTTCTTAAACAGTTGCTGTCTAGCAAAGATCTAATCAATTCAATATTCCACCTGGGATTAATATAGTGTTACTATAAATGAACCAGTCGTCCCTGGGTGGGCTCGAACCACCAACCTTTCGGTTAACAGCCGAACGCGCTAACCGAATTGCGCCACAGAGACAGATAGGGGTATTTAAGGTCGTATCGGAACTGTTACTACGTTTTTTCTGCGCTAAAACGGTATAAATTTTGAGGACGACCTTTATAAACCAACCCTTTTGTGATGGTTAATGAACCACTGTCTACTCACCACGTAAGTCAGCCCGGCTAGCTCAGTCGGTAGAGCATGAGACTCTTAATCTCAGGGTCGTGGGTTCGAGCCCCACGTTGGGCGAGTAATTTTGATCTGTCAGCAAATCCTTTACATTCTCTCTAATTTCAATCTGTAACTCAACTGTTAAAAGAGTGGAGACGATGCTGGCAGGTTTGGTTTCATACAGTCCTTTTTGTGGATACTAAATTATATATTTTGTAACCGGCATTTAAATAATATGAAAACACAGTTATTATTAGTAGATCTTTCACTGGTAAAAACCCATTAAACATGTTTGCACTGACTTATCTACATTTCTTTTAAAGGAGTCCTAGAACACATTTTTTGACAATTAGAACATTGCCAGAGCGCCTAATACAAGGTCACAAATAAGCCTTGCAATGAAACAGTTTGTTTTTCCCACCCACTCAGCAAGTTCATGAATATTGAAATGAGCTGTGCGCTGATTGGCCACTTTACCCAAAGGCTGATTGACCGGTATATCCTGAAAGGTGATTGGCCCAATCCACTGGCGGCTAAAGCTACGTGAACTGCGTTTACTGCTCGAGTCTTGGTGTACAGTAGAGCTAGATCAAATTATCAACAATGGATCTATCTGGAATACAGCCATGAACCTGAGTCAGAAGAAGGTTCTGACAAAAGGTGAGGTGCAGCCGACTCCCCAATGATTGGAAATGAATGTGTCAGATTGGTAAGTTTTATCATGTACATTTCCTAGTACAGTAACTGTGTGAAGTTAGCAGTGATAACACTAGCATTACAACGTCCCTGCACACATCTAGATATTAGCATCTTAAAAGCAGTTTAACAAGAATTGTTACGCACAGATATGCCTATTTTATAATATGATAATTATGTTAAATATATATATTTCCCCAGTCAAACTTTGTTTTCACCATGGATGTAATGACAACAGGTGATTGATTGCACTGACACAAAGGGTCCACAAACGAAAAAAAGACATGTCCTTAATCACAGCCATTTGTCATAAAAACTAGTCACAAAAATGTAATGATATGTCACATACCAACAGCAGCACAGATAGCTAGCCAATAGCCAGATACTATGGCTAATAACTGATCTGACCTTAGCTTAAATTATTAATGACACACAGAATCCGAGTGTGATACTTACTGATGTTGGTTCTGGTGACAAAACCGTTGGACTGGGTTGACACTGCCCGAGGTTGGAGAAACAATCCGGGGTGAAGTGCCCAGAGCAAATGACCAACCTCGGATTGAAGGTTTGTGGAACGCCCTGGTAAATGAACATCCACCATTCCCGCTGACAGTTCAGTTCTTGAGGAAGTTTGTGTGAAGTCTTGACCTGCCCCATACATCCTGGAACATTCCATGCATAGTCCTTGGTTGTTTTCGTCGCCTTATAAACTGCTGTTTGCGGTTGCTGGAACTATCTTACACTTTTTCCCGTAGGGTTATATACTGCCCACTTTACAGTGGGTTGGGACATGCAAATGAGAGGGGGGTGTCCAAAAGGACTGGGTGCTTATGATGTGTTACCCGAGTTCTGTTCAGCTTGGCCCGTTTCAGCAGGGCTATTTGTAGTTTAACTTTTTGTATACGGAAACGGGTGGGCGAAGGCGGTGAAGTTTTTGGTGTGGTCCTTTGGACATCATTAGCAGCCTAAATTCAACAAGAACAAGGTAAATGTGGTTTTGAATTACAGAACCCCTTTAACTGTGTGTTCAGAATCATCATACTTACTCAAGAGGGTGTGTTATACTGGAAAACGTCTCTGTGGCGCAATTTGGTTAGCGTGTTCGGCTGTTAACTGAAAGGTTGGTGGTTCAAGCCCACCCAGGGACGATTGAGTCATTTATAATAATAGTTTATTAATCCCATGAGGAATTATTGTGTGTTTTGTTAGGGTGACCATATTCTGTTTCTCTGAAAAGAGGACATACTGACAAACTTCCAGCTCGTGCGCGATCCTGTCAGACCGGGAGCAGGAAGACAGACACTCTGTCCACGGTTGTGACGCGCTCAAGCTAGGCAAGATCAAAAACCCGGACATTTGAAGACGTGTATAAACGCCGGCCGGACAGCCTCTCAAAAGAGGACATGTCCGGGCAAAAGAGGACCTCTGGTCACCCTAGTTTAGTTACTCGAAGCAAGTATACCTAAAGTAGAAGGAAAAGCATAAATGCCTATATATCTACAAAATATACATAACAATTTACATTAAACAAGTTAGAACAAAGATTTATACCTGATAAATATTATCATCATGATAATTAAAGGAAATGTAGATAAATAACTGCAAAAATGGGTTTCAACACTGTCTCTACTCTTTTAACTGTCTTTTGACTCTCACAGTCTCTGTGGCGCAATTTGGTTAGCGTGTTCGGCTGTTAACCGAAAGGTTGGTGGTTCGAGCCCACCCAGGGACGACTGGTTCAATTAAACTCATGGATTGTTAATCCCAGGTGGAATTATAGTTACTCTGTGCAAATATAATTACAGGAGCAGAAAAACATCGTCTTAATATCCACCTACAATATATCTAATATTTTAAACACAGTTAAAACAGTCATTTGTACAACATGTACCTGATAAATATTGTCATTATTATAATTTTTTAAAAATGTAGATAAATAAATGTTGACAGGGGTTTTACCCAGTGAACGACCTACTGCTAATAACTGTGTTTTC
>JAQQZY010032325.1:0-26553 GCA_030068375.1 Ostorhinchus rueppellii | reverse complement strand
ATAATAATAATAATAATAATAATAATAATAATAATAATAATAATAATAATAATAATAATAATAATGATAATAATAATCTGGGGTCTCTTTTAGGATAGGTAAAATGCAGAGATTAAATTGCCCTACAGGGGAGTTCATCTTAAAAAATAGTTCTAGGTCTTTAAAGCTTAAGTAAAAGTACCATTATCACATTATCAGAATCATCACCACTCATAAAAATTCTACATTCAAAACTATATTTAAGTAAAATTATGTACTGGTAGATAAATGAAAAATAAAATCTTGTAAAAGTTACCCTTTATGAGTTCAGATTGAACTCTAGCTTGGAGTTTCTTTGCTTTTAGAAGCTGCATCCACGTATTTGTTCCATTTTATTGCTGTAGGTTTTTAACCTTGCATGCATCCAATTCTGTGAGCTCAGAATGAAACTCACCTTTGAGTTAATTTATCTTCTGAAACAATAAACACTCAATCCTTCAGTTTATGACAATCAGTACATTTGGAAATATGTGAAAACCTGTAATCTAAAATAAAAAAACTATATCTGTGAGACAAAAGTATTTGAGACGTATAGGAAAAGTACTATATTCCAATTTCATCACTGTTGTTTACCACAAAATAAAAGCCTCAATGGAATATAAATATAAAGTTGTAACAATGAAAACACTCGTGTACAGTACAGGTAAATTTACTTCATTGTTTTGAGCTATTTGAGTACAGAAGTTGGGGAAAACACCACTTCTTTCCACCATTAGAAGCCCTGGCCCCTGAGCAGTTTACATATGGAAAATATGAATGGATTTGTTCTTCTATTCTGGGATCCAGCGGTCATTGGCTAGTTGAACTTGGAATGTACTATTATTATTCAACATAACAACGTTTCTCATTTAATTTTTTTCAATGTAAAAAATTTCCTCTGGACTATTTGGTCTTACATTCATACCTCATATTCTATAATGACGTATTAATCTTTCCGTTTTTTTCATATTTTTACTTTTCCATGCTCAAATACACAAAGTGGTATGGTCCTGTCACTCTGCGAGCAGAAGAGGGAGGGTCAACATGGCGTCGGAACAGGTCCGTTATGTCTGATATTTGTTGTTATTGTTGTATTTTATTCTGTTTACTGACGTTTTTACATGATGTAATGATGTATTTTAGGCAAAGTAGCAACCTTAAATGACAAATATAGATGCAGTGGGTTACGTTGTTGGTTGTGCGGTGATATCAGTGTAACAAATACTGGCCTTCGTTTCGTATTTCTAGGTATTTGAAAATAAAAATGCGTCTTTTTAGCAAATAAACTGCCTGACAACGAGCATATTCGGCTAATATAAGAAGCGTAAAGCCGTATAGCAGTATTACATTTGGTTTTATTTCTATTTTGTTGCTAAAATGAGTGTAGTTTATTTTTAGTTATGGCTACAGACACACAGGCTCGGGGTATTTAACACAGATGCATTCCAACGCAGAGCTCAAGAGGAGTCAAAACCATTGGCTTGATAATACATTTAGCCTTTACTGAATTATATTCACGATAATAAGAGTCTACATATACAATTAGCCCCAGTTTTGCATTTTACCAGCCCCTTCCTCCCCATGTTTTATGCACCATGTTTGACATAAAATCTATTTTTATTCTTTATGCCATTTGTAAATAAGAAAACATTCTGAATTGTAACAGAGGTGTCTAAAAATGGAGTTCTGTTGGGTGTGTAAACAGATGGTTTTCTTTCAGGAGAGTTCAAATGGGCCGGTAAAGAAATCCATGAGAGAGAAAGCTATAGAAAGACGTACCATCAACAAGGAACATAACAGTAACTTCAAAGCAGGATATATACCTATAGAAGAGGAGCGCCTCCATAAAACAGGACTGAGAGGACGGAAGGGAAACATGGCAGTCTGCATCATTGTCCTCCTCTTCCTCCTCGCCTTGATTAACCTTATTGTGAGTACTATATCCCTAAATAAACTGATAATGCCTGACTTAAATACTTTTTTGATGTGCTGTTAATCATTTCAATATCTTTCCTTTTAGATCACACTTGTCATATGGACTGTGATCCGTATTGGTCCGAATGGTTGTGATAGTATGGAGTTCCATGAGTCTGGTCTACTGCGCTTCAAACAGAAAGCAGACATGGGCATCGTTCACCCACTACACAAGAGCACAGTGGGAGGGCGTAAGGATCAGGACCTGGTTATTGTTGGCAACAACAACCCGGTGAGAAACAATATACTCTTAAGTCATTGCTAAGTACACAAAATGACACCTTTTTTGGACTGCCTTTGATTTTGTTTTATTTTGTGTTTTTCCAGGTTGTGTTCCAGCAAGGTACTACTAAGCTGAGTGTAGAAAAGGACAAGACCTCAGTTGTTAGCGACATTGGCATATCCTTCACTGATCCTCGCACACAGAACACTTTCTTCAGTACAGACTTTGAGAATCACGAGTTCCATTTGCCCAAAGGAGTCAAAGTCCTCAGCGTTAAAAAGGCTTCAACAGAAAGGGTGTGTATTTTGATAATAACTGTTTAATTAATGACTCTAATAAAACTATAACTCATCATGTCAATGTATCCAATCATTTTCACATTCTGTTCTAAGTGCATTATATTTGCTTTGCATGTTGGTCATAAATGTGTTTTATCTGAATTTAGATCACCAGTAGTGCAGCCTCTGACCTAAACATTAAAGGAGATGGCAAGGCCATAATCCGTGGAAATGAAGGTGTCAACATCATGGGCAGGACTGTAGAGTTCAAAATGGGTGGAGGCATCGAGCTCAGGGCTGTAAGTATGAAATGTGACAACTGAACTGTTTTCTCACATTGGTTGAAAATCACCCTTTTTTTTCTCCTTTATTTTTTTGCAGTGTATGAGCCAGTAAAGTGTAATGCTGTGTAAATTTTTCTCTGCAGGAGAACAGCATCGTCCTTAATGGATCAGTCATGTTCAATGCCACACGGATCCCAAACTCTGCAGGAGACGTCTACTTTGATGAAGGTCTGGAAAGGTACAAACTCTGCATGTGTGCAGATGGGACTTTGTTCCGTGTTCAGGTGAAGTTTCCTAACATGGGCTGCCAGACATCAGACAACCCATGTAAAAAAGCTCACTTTTAAACTGGACTGGAATCTGCTGTTAAATTGTGCTATAATCTGTCATCTCTGAAGTCAGACAAACCCCTTACTGATGTGCGTTTTTTAATATTGTGCAGTTGCCAACAATAGGACATTCTTTGCTCCTCCACATAATGTTACCTCTGCAGTTCAACTCACAAATCTTTTCTTATTTTCACACTGAACATAAATTATGTTGCAGAACATTGCCACTTGGCCAAAGATATTCTCATACTGTACCTGTAAGTGCTGAAGTATTACTGTTCTCCTGCACATTTGACAAATGATCTGAATTGCATACCAGCACTTAACACTCCTACATTTAATCTAATACTAGTAATGGTGTTTTACATTGCATTTAGTCTCCAAGTTTCAAAGCTACAGAATTTATGCATCCACTTACCATCCAGTATTAACAAGCTTTGTTTAGGGGATCTGTGAGATTTACCTTGCTGTTTATTGTTTCAGGCAGCTCTTTTCCTCTCTATTATTTACTGACAAATGTGGAACACTAAATTGGTTGATTTGTGTAATGTCTTCTGGTGAAGTGTCTGCAATCTGGAATGAACTTTAAAAGACAGGACACAGTTTAAGCCATCCAGTAATGCTAAATCAGAGTAGGTCTCTTTTTGCACATCTTTGACTTTCTATCATGCACGTGCCATTGGATTTACAAGGGATGATATATGATAATGTATATGTAATATCCTAACTTTATTGCAGATACTTTTTACAGGAAGTAATACATGTTTAAAAAAAAAATAAACCAAGTGTGTTTGCACTATATTAGACTACAGATTAATGGAATTATCTAAGATGTTCATGATTGTCATAAAGTTTAAATCATCAGTTAAAGCCTATATGGAGTGGTTTGACTTTTGTGCAATATAAGTTTTGAGTTTTATTTTGCTTTTTATTGTTTTATTACAGAAAGTTTGTTACCAATGTCATGAAGCAGTTGTATCACAGACTTGATGCCTGGAGTGAAAAACAGAAAAAATGTCAACCGGCCTTTTGTGGAAATTTGTCCATGATATAATTGCTATGTTTGTTTCAATAAAGAAACACGAACAAGAAACAGTGTTGCAATGTGAAACTTGTTATCATTGGTTTCTGTGAATGCCTTAGGTATTTATATTGTCATTTTAGACCATAAAAGGTTACTGTTCCACATTATACTGTTTCATTATCTATCAGAATGTGTAGGGCATGGCCATCATCATCATAAACTGTCAGGACCAGTGTTATCTATCATGTATGAAGAGAAAAACGATGGTAGTAAGGCATTAACTAGACATGTAAATGATTGAATGAATCACAGAATGGCATCTTTGGGTAGGTACATGTTAAGCTAGACGCAGCAAAATACTTCAGACTTTGATCAGTAACTGCTGGAGACAGAGTTAACACACTGAAAGTGCTCTGGGTGTCAAACGAGTCACAAGTTTTCCAGTCACAAAACAACAGGTGAGTTTCCTATTTTTGATGAAGTAACTGTCTTCTGATGGTTTTGCCTTAAAATCGTTTACGTTTTCCTACAAGATAATCTCATGGATTCTGTGAAAATAATACCTTTAGTCTGGATGTTAATGACATTTATCAACATTGTAAATATGAATCTTGCCATTTCTTCTTTGAAGTTTATAAGTGTCATTGATGATCAGTGTGTTTTCAGGCCAGGTTGGGATGGCACTGGGACAGGGGCTGGTATTAGCTGCTGTGCTCCTCCTCATGTCCCCTGGGCTCCATCACTCCTCTCCACTGCCGCTCTGTCCAGAGTCCTGTACCTGTCAAAAAGATTCCCTCCTGAACTGCTCTTCTTCTGGTCTCTCGCTTGTGCCACAACACATCCAAGACTATGTCACTGAGCTGGACTTGTCTCATAACCTACTCGAGTCATTCACACTCCATCAGCTACATCATAAGCTCCAGAAAGTATGGCTGGGAAACAACAGCATCACACACTTGTCTCTCTGCATAAAGAGAAACCTGGAAGCCCAGTATTTCAGGGATAAACGTGTACATCGCTTGAGACCATGGGGGAGATGGGGGTTCATATGTTGGGCCCCCACCCTGCAGCTGCTATCTGTAGAAAGGAATCAACTAGTGGAGCTCCCAGAGGGTGAGTCAGAGTTATTATACGGTGTGGTTGTACAGCCGCATATAAAACAGTAGTCATAGCACAAGACTGGAATGGACAATGAGTGTAATCTTATTAAACCATCATCAGGAATATTGTGCAGTTGTCATATGCTCATTGTTCATATCAGTTGTTATCTGTATACATGTATGTAAATATGAAAAGTAAAAGTAGTCACGATGTAATAGTTTGCCATTCATGTGTTGTTATTCATGGTTTTGCATTCATAGTTACCCCACTGCCTGAAGGGGAGGCAAGGGGTACTGCTTTTGTTTCGGTTTGTTTGTTGACACTCTAGTAACAAAACTATTGGTTGAATTTATACCAAATTGGGTGTACAGATTGCCAGTGAACCAGAATAGATGTGATTACATTTTGGGAAAAGTAGGTAAAAGTAAAAAATTTTTTGATGAATTTTAATGCCCCCCCCCCCCATTTATAATAAAGCACTTAACATTATTTATCCATTATTCATTCGCTCCCACATTCTCCCTCTGGTGGTGGTAAACTACATTTGTAGGGCCAGGCTGACGGAAGTGTGGCTGCCAATTCACACCTACAACCCCTCTGACCACCACTGAACATTCATACACTAGTGCGAGTGACACTGGAGGCAAGGAGGGTGAAGTATCTTGCCCAAGGACACAATGGACTGACTAGGACAGAATGGGATTCTAACTGCCAACCCTTCAGTTATTGGACGATCTGCTCTACTGCCTGAGCCATGGCTATCCCATTTACTTTTAATTGACTGTAGCAGCAAAACTATTGGCTGAATTCATACCAAATTGGGTTCGTAGATTGTCAGTGACCCAGAAAAGATGTGATTACATTTTGGTCAAAGTTACATTTTTTTTTTTTTTTTTTTTTTTAAGAATTTAAAAATTATATTTTTTCTTCTCCCATTTACTTATAATGGGCAAAATTTTATGTCTTTAAAAATATCAATTTTGTTTCAATTTACTTCAAACTTGGCACATTAATAGAAGAAATTGATCTGGTGACCAACACATGCATAGATATGATGACATCAGCTGGATCCATGCCAAAATAAGCAATAATATGTGCAAGGGGTGGGTTTGTTGTGCCTGGCACCACTTGTTACTGCTGCATTCATGTATATGTTGTATTATACCGCAGTATGATAAGTTTAAGATGCATTTTTTAACTACCTTATTTATTCGACTTTTGCTAAACTTAGGGTCAGGACCCAAAATGGGCTGAATAGTTATCTGTATTGGGTTGTGTTAAATACACAACACACAAGATGATATATACAATTACTATAATCACCCAATTAAAATAGAAGAAGAGTGTTTTCTGGCAGAGTGGTTAATAGTTGACAACAAGAATAAATTAAAAGTAGAAAAGCTTAATTAATTAACCTAGACATGACAAGATGAAAATTGTTTGAAAGACAAAAAAAAAGGTGAAAAGAACTTAAAAGACGAAATATGATGAAAACAACATAAAGGACCAAAAAAAAAAAAAAAAACAAGAAAAAAGATTACAATATGCATTCAGTTCTCTTAATTTTCATCATGGTAGAGTCAGCCAAAATGTGGACATTATGGCAAAGCATGATGTATTTTCTTATCGAGACATGAAATAATAGAAATAGAGATTTTGGGTTATATAATCTTGGACACTTAAATTTACAGCCATGCATCAAAAAAGGTCCCTATATGGTTGTCTATAATTTTAAAAAAAGTCAACATTCTATAACCTTTTTCTGACCCTGTTTTCATTCAGCTTTACGATGATGCATTTTCCTAGTACTCCAAGAGGGACTCACTCAAGCTGTAAAAAAAAAACCCACTTCAGTTTATCATAATCATTCACAATCAAGACGTTTGGGATTATGTCATTTTCACTGGAGTGGAAGGAGATGAAAAAAAAATCATTTGTATAGTAACCAAACCTATCAAACAAATGTAGTGGAGAGGAAAAAAAAACAAAAACATTTGCCCTTCAGATGCATAAAATGAAAGTAATCAGGTCAAGCACATTTACCTTAAAATGTACTTAAGCATTGTACTGAAGGATAGTAAATATACATCGATATATTCCACCAATGTGTATATACTTAATGAAAGTATATTTGCATTTTCACATTAAATAATTCTAATTTACAGCCCACCTGAACTGCACATCCAAATAAAAATAGCAGTGCAAAATTAACTGTGGATGGACATTTGCATTATTTCTATAAAATAACAAAATAAATTCTGAATGTAACGTGAAAGTAAAATAACTGAAGTGCTCCTTTCTTTATATTTTAGTGAAATCGAAAACACATTTGTGAATGTGACGACACCTCTTGGACACCATATATTTGTGCTGTTTTCCTTATTTACAAGCTTTTATTTTCCTCACGTTGAAAATGTGACAGCACAAATAATTATGCAATTATTTCTTAACAGCTCGTCAGGGTTAGGGGACATAAATTGATGTATTGATAGCAAGTCTGATAATGCGGTGTTGACTTAAATAACCTCTGGAATTCCGTTGAGAAACTACAGTATGATTCTGACTTAAACGCCCTCCTCTGATACTAAATGGTGTCCGGAAATGGTGAACGCAGTACAAAGTTCATTTACTCTTTCATGATATTGGAATGTATGTGCGTTTTATTAGATTTTTGCATTAAACCACATACACTCTCATCGATATCCTTTATCTTTAGTACTTTGCTTTGCTCAGCAATGATTAAACCTCTGCAGATAATGATACCGTAAAGCTTTTATCGACATCCCAGAGCCTTCAGAAAGGTATAAACAAGCAGCTTGAATTCTACATTTTCCTTTGTGTTAAAAGAATTCCTTACACTTGGTTTAACATATGTGCGTTCACCATGGCACTGTTAAGGCATGTGTGGAAAGCGCATTTACTTAGCAAGAGCTGTGTTGACACTCATAGACTCTTTCTTTCCTGCTTGGTATTCAGCTCACAGAAACCTCAGTGCCTCTTTAATGAAGCACAAGCCCACAGTGCCTTACTTCAGCCCAGCAGTCTGAGTGAGATTGTGTCAGGCTACTGAAAAGGAGGAGACAGCAGGGGAGACGGAGCACCACAGAAAAATTCTTTGCCCCTAATTAGTCATATTTAAAGTGTTCGAAGTAAAAAAAATAAATAAGAAACCCAAGATAGGCAAATGTGAATCCTAATCCAGTGATGGGATTGCTGTCGATTTTTGCATTTCACTTATTCTCCTAATAAATCCACAGCTGCAGGATTATAGCTCACACTTATAGTATATAGCTATAACTGACATTAGAGCTCCAGGTATTCTTAAGCTCGTGCACCACTTCAGAATACAAAGCGTTTGAATGATTGAGGAAACAAGAGACAAACCAATCTATTATTACTACCCGTTACTGTGACAGGACATTCCTAGTAGTTATTGCTGTGTTTTCTGTCACTCAGGACTGCGATACTGCACATCCCTCCAGGTCCTGCAGCTCTCCTTCAACAGGATCTCTACTCTGCAATCAGAAGATTTCAGAAGTCTTCGGCAGCTAAAAGAGCTACACCTGCAAAACAACCTAATCACAAACATCCATCCACAGATGTTCCAGCATTTAGACCAGCTCAGGGTGATGATCTAATTTAATTTAATTGTTTTAAAATTTTATTTATTTACTTATTTTATTAGTGAAATTAATTTTAAAAAAACAACAAACCAGGTGACAAAAGACAAACATAAACAAAGCATACAGAACAAAACAAACTAAAACAACAACAAACATATGCAGCGTACAACAACCCAAAGCAGTTACATACTGATAGTGAGTGTATTGTGAATAATACCTTAAGATAGTCAGGCATGTGCGTGTGTGCGCCACTGCGTATAGGGGAACAGTATAGTAATTGTATTGTAATGTAATAATGAAATATTTATAATGATATAATGTAGTATAATGTAATACAACAACATAATACAAGGTAGTAAGATAATGTGCTGTGCTAATACTGTACAATATATTATGACACTGAACATTATGAGAATTAATCATGTCTATATTAGTCTATATCAGGGGTGTCAAACTCATTTTAGTTCAGGGGCCACATTAAGCCAAATTTGATCTGAAGTGGGCCGAACCAGTGAAATAATAACATAATATATAAATGATGTCACCTTGGACCTTTACTCTGCTTTAGAGCGAAAAAAGTATATTTACATTATGAAAATATTTACGTCTACAAACTATCCTTTCAAACAATGTGAATAACATGAACAAACTGAAAAATAAGTGTAATTTTATCAATATTCTGCTTCAGTTTATCATTTCCACATGCACATTATAACTTATAGATCAAAGTGTATCTACAAATACACAAAAGATTTAATAACAGGCAGAATCTTGTTAAAGTTGCACTTACTTCTCTTTAGACATTTCAGGTTATTCACTTTTTTTTTTTTTGCAAAATTATGCTTTGTTTTAGTGTAAATACATGAAACTGTTTACATTTACAAAGGGAAAAATTTGCAGTTAGTATTTTACTGGTCCTGCCCACTGGAGTTTGAACCTGAACTAAAAGGATTGTTCATATCTTAGTGTAATTTCTGCTTTTCACAAATTCATCCCAAGGGCCAAACTGGACCCTTTGACGGGCCAGATTTGACCCCCGGGCCACATGTTTGACAACGGTGGTCAATACCAATATTTATTTATTTTTACAGTTTTTCCAAGTGTGTTATCATTGTCTCTATCATTTTCCTTAGTGGCCAAATTAGAAGAAACACAAAGTTCTTAATAGAAAAGTATTTATGCAATACAACAGCACAATTTTTTGACAAAAATAGTAGCCTTGTGTTTACATGCACATTAATATTCAGTTATTAATCCAAAAATATTCCAAATTTGGCACAGGCCAAGTAAAAGGATATGCTTTAGATATTCTGCTTTGTTCCAAATGTAGCATTGTCGGATTAGGACATGTTAGATACGATGATGCAATTTAAGTGGATTTGAAATATTCATTTCAATGACACATGACGTCTCATCTGTTTCTGTCAGCTCTGTGCATCGTATACAAACAGAGGAGGATGTATGGGTTAAAAAAAAAAAAAAAAAGAGGACAACATTTGTGATCAGACAGAGAAACACTAACTTTAAAATATGAGGACAGACTTGGATGTCAACAGGGTTTTTTTTTTATGTGTAAATGTTGCAATATCAACCGATTTAAGAAAGTTGAAGACATGAAAGGCTGAGGCTGTCTTTGCATGGGTTGAACAATTCAGCTACAGGTACACAATGTCCTTGAAAGAAGGAAATCTACAAGCTGCTAAAGACACTTTTCCATATTTCAACCAGAAAAACATCATCCTTTGACATTGCTCTTGGAGGATGCTAAATCGAAACAATAACATTAATAGAATATACATTTTCATCAGCTTCGTAGGAACACTGGCTTTATTGTCAAAACTAAAATATTGTGCATGTTAATTTAATTATTGCCTTGTGTTTTACGATCTAACTGTATCCTCTCCAAGGTTCTCGATCTGAGCTTCAACATGTTGACCCACCTTCATCCACTGACGTACCCTTCTCTTCGCAACTTGCGTGTAGATGTAAGGTTGAGTGGAAACAGTTGGCAGTGCGACTGTAACATGCGGAGTCTACAAAGCTGGATGGCCTATGACAGTGGGAAAGGGCTTCAGATTTGGAGTGTGGTGTGTGCTTCTCCCTTGGCCCACTCAGGTAGAGACCTGCTACAGGTGCCAAAGGAAGACCTGAACTGTGATGATGCTGGAAACAGACCAAAGCTCCACCAAGATATGACAGTCAACAAGGGCTCTGACATACTGCTGACTTGCTTCACACAAGGTAATTCATTCAAATAATATCTTTCATTTAACCTGCAAATAAAACCCTTTCACACTAGTCCTAGACATGTGGAGTTTGTTTTAAGTTGGTTAAACTGACCACAAATATTGTCTGTTTTATGTCTTGTAGATCCATTGTGGTGGACCCCCAATGGTCAAGCATCAGTGATCCAACCTGAGGGTGGTCTGCTCATCAGTGACATTACAGAGGCTTATACAGGACTATATGTATGTGTGTCTGAATCAGAACAAAAAATTATATCCGTTTATAATCTTCAAATCAGTGAGACCAGAGAAACAAAAAGAAAAGCAAGAAGTTTACCTCAATACAGTCAAGAAATAATCCCACCAGACACTGTGAACCGGATGGGCCGTAATACAACAGTTTCTCAGTCTCACTTAGCTCTTGCTGTGTGTTTATCTGTATTCATCACATTTCTGATAGCCTTCATCCTTGGAGTCCTTGCCAGACCTTTCATTTGCACTCTCTGGGGAAGACTCACCAAAAAGAAAAGTTCCTCGCCACCCAACTCTGCTCCATCAGAAGAACAACAACAACAGTATGACAATGAAGCATTCGCCAGTGGTGAGGATCCAGAAGACATACAACCCCATAGGGAAAGGAGAGTCACATTCAGTGACATCCCAGAAAATATTACATTGCAATATTATGAGTCTGTAGCAAGAGAAGATCAGGAAAGCATCAATAATGACGTGTTTGAAAATGAACTACGTGAAGTTGAAAAACATAAACGTACAGATGGAGATTCAGACGATAATGACAAAGACAAAATGAATGTCTCAGATGTTGCTGTTGCAGACCATATGGGCACTGTGGAGTATGAACACATCCCAGACCCAGAGAGGACCAGTTTATCCTCACACTCTTCACATTCTTCACTATCTGATAAAGAGGACAAAAAGGATCAGGGAGACCACTCGACACCCAAGTCCCTTCAGGTGTCAGAGGACACCAGTCAACAGAGAGCTGACCTCTCAACAGTTAAAACAGTAGAGGCGCCACAAATTACCATTGAGGATAGAAATGACAGTCCTGGATTTTCTTCAGAGCCATTTAGAGATTGGTCACCTCATGATAAATGGCAGGACGGTGGAGAACAATTTGACTTTAGCGATTCAGTTCGAAGCACGTCTGCAAGGTCCAGCATTGTGGATGGTTCTTTTAATGATCCAAAAACCATGGTGCTCCCCTCTCTAGATAAACAGAGAGCTGATAGTATGTCCAGCTCAAGCTCATCTGTCAGTGATGATGAGCCCACACATTACACCGTCAACGCTGACTCTGAAGATGAGCAAGACACAGAAAGGTACAGAAATCACAAGCATATTCACAACATGAATCCTGGGCTTACTAACGCTTCTCTCAAACAAGATGCAAAGCCGTTAATGAGGGCAGAACACTCCTTTTCCTCACACAGCAGTGAGAGTGATGAGGACCAAATGCATTATAAAGTTCAACAAGACACAAAAGAGGAAGAAGGGATGGGAAAAGGTCTCAGTTTGGGTGGTACCAGCAGTAAAAATCAGCTGGAAAACAAAGCACCTTCTGAAGTTTCTTCTTCCAGCAGTGAAAGTGAAGCAGAAATTAAAGACCTCAAAGTGGGTAAGGAGAACAAAACAAATAAACCAAAACCACTTTTAACTGACCACTGTTCGCCAAAAAACATCAGTGCCAAGTTGTCTGTCTCTGGTTCATCTTCTAGTGATGAAAGTGAGGATGAAACTATAAAACCTGCAAAGAAGCAAGAGGTTAGTGATGAGCAGATGGGAACCCTTGATGCTATGAAACACCAATGGCCTGCCTTGGACCTTGAGCATATTCCTTCCATCAAGAGGCGCTTAGATTTCAAAGTATTGAAAGACAATGCAGCTCAAATCAATAAACATGAAAAGGGAGGTGCAGAAGTACCTACTGTTGACCTTGTGCAAATTAAAAGGCCTCTAGCTGAAAAAGCACCATCACCATCTCATGAATCATCTTCTAGTAGTGATAGTGAAGATGAAATGGCAAAGCAGGCAGTGAAACAAAATCAAGAGATGAAATTTGCAAACCGAGAATCTAAAACTGTAACTCAAGACCCAGAATTACAGTGGTCTGCTCATAATGTTGAGCATGTTAGTCCCAATAGGAGACATTTCAATACCAAACCCTCATGGATTAAGTCTGATTCATCATCTAGTAGTGATAGTGAGGATGAAACAAAATTCCAGAAAAAGAAGACTGAAGTGGAAACCCATTGGCCAGCAACCGATCTAGAGAGTACTACAGTAGTTAAGAGGCGTCTAGATGTCAAAGCTCCATCACCACCTCCTGAATCTTCTTCTAGCAGTGATAGTGAAGATGAAGACATGAAAGTGGCGCAAGAAAATTCGCATTTGGCCAAATTTCCAAACCAGCCATCTACAAGTGTAAGTCGTGAGCCCGAATCAAAGTGGCCTTCTGTCGATATTGAACACATTCCACCCATCAAGAGGCGTCTAGATATCAAACACCCCTCACAAGAATCTGATTCATCTTCCAGTAGTGACAGTGATAATGAAAGAATAAACCAAGAGGGTAGACAACAGCAAGAGAAGCCAATTTTTACAAAACTTCCAAATCAGTCAACTAAAACTGTAAGTCATGAATCAGAATCGAAGTGGGCCACTCTTGATCTTGAACACATTCCACCCATCAAGAAGCGACTAGATATCAAAGCACCCACGGCTAAATTTGAATCATCTTCTAGTAGTGACAGTGAGGATGAGACCACACACCACAAAGACAAAACAAGACCAAAGGAGGAGGATATTTCAAAACCTCTGTTTCAAGAATCACAAAAAGTAGCTCAAGATGAAAACACATGGCCAGCCCTCAATCTTGGTCAAGTTCCTCCCATTAAGAGGCATTTGGATATCAAAGCACCATCAACAGCTCTTGACTCATCTCATAGTGAGTCTGATGATGAAAAAAAACAAATGTCACAGGAGCAAGGGAGAACAGGCATGGAAATGTTTCCAAACAAAATATCTAAAAGACCTCTAGATATCAAATCACCCTCACAAGAGTCTGATTCATCTTCTAGTACTGACAGTGATGGTGAAAGTGTAAACCATGAGGTTAAACAGATGCAACAGAAGCCACTTTCAGCAAAACTTTCAAACCAAGCATCAAAAACTGAAAGTCATGAGCCAGAATTAAAGTGGCCTACTCTGGATCTTGAACACATTCCATCCATCAAGAAGCGTCTTGACATCAAACCCTCCTCACAAGAGTCTGATTCATCTTCAAGTAGTGACAGTGATAATGAAAGAGTAAACCAAGAGGTTAGACAACAGCAAGAGAAGCCAATTTTTACAAAACTTCCAAATCAATCAACTAAGACTGTAAGTCATGAGCCAGAATCAAAGTGGCCCCTTCTGAATCTTGAACACATTCCATCCATCAAGAAGCGTCTAGATATCAAACCCCCCTCACAAGAGTCTGATTCATCTTCAAGTAGTGATGGTGAGGATGAAGCCACACAACACACAGACAAATCAAGACCAAAGGAAGGGGACATTGTAAGACGTCAACTTTATCAAGTTCAATCATCCTCTAGTAGTGACAGTGAAGATGAAAGAGCAAACCAAAAAGTCAAACAGAAACAAGGAAACGCTTATTTGGCAAAAGTTAAGGACCAAGAATCTATAACTGCAAGTCATGACCCAGAAATACAGTGGCCTGCCCTTCATCTTGAGCAAGTTACTAAAATTAAACGGCGCTTGGATATGAAAGCTCCATCACCAGAGTCCGATTCATCATCGAGTAGTGATAGTGAGGACAAAACAACACACCACAAAGAAAAGCATGACCTTGAAACACGTTGGCCTTCCATTGATCTCGAGCATGGCATGCACCTCAAGAGACGGCTAGATATTAAAGCACCAACTCCTGATTCATCTTCTAGTAGTGACAGTGAAGATGAAACCACAAACAACTATGAAAAACCAGAACAAATCCAGAAACGCAAGAAAGAGCTTCCAATAAAAGTATCTCAAACTGTAAGCAACAACCCAGACAAACAGTGGCCTACAGTTTATCTGGAACATAATATACATGTAAAGAGGCGTCTTGATATTAAACTGGCTTCTAGCTCATCTTCTAGTACATTGCCAGAGGAAATGAACACCACAAGGCTACTGGAAATCAAACCAACTTCCCAACCAAATGATTCATCTTCTAGTAGTGACAGCGAGGATGAAACAGCACATCACATTATTATGCCAAAGCAAGGACAGGCTGACATTACAGGCCCTGCATTTCAAGGATCTCCAACAGGACATGTACCACAACCACAATGGCTCTCTGTAGATCTTAGCAGTATTACTCGAACCAAGAGGCGTTTGGACATCAAAGCTCCATCACCACCTCCTGATTCTTTATCCAGTGGTGGTTCCAGTCACACAGCAAAGATGGAGGAGATAAAGAAAATGTCATCATCTAGCAGCTCAGATGAGGAAGAGGCAGCACTTGATCGACAACTGACGGTAGAGGAATACAAAACATATATGGGAAATGTGAATGATCCTTACATAAAGACACGTCTGAATATCAGAGCACCACCTCAACCAGGGGACTCTTCAAACAGTGACACCGACAGCAAACTTTCAAGCCCCACGGTGAAAGACAAAAGCAACAATGGTGATGGGGATGTCACAAAAACTGAACAACAAAATATGCTGCATAATTCAGGTATCCCCCAAATCAGCAGACGTCTTGATATCAAAGCACCATCACAACAACCAGATGCAGCTCTTAGCAGTATGTCTTCAGGCTCTTCCAGTAGTGACAGCGAGGATGAAAACAGGAACCACAAAGCCAAACCAGGAATACAAGAATCCGCTATATCAAAAGGCACACAAAAGGATTTCATTAGGACTCCTAAAACCCCAACGATGAACATTTCTCAGAGTCCTAAAACAAGCAATGTTAAATTAGAAAAGTATATAGCCATTACAGATGATTTTGGAAGCAATACCCCAACTGACAGCAGAGATGTAACACCAGAATTCAACCATGAGCTTCAGTCCCGGTGGGCCACAATGAATCTTGGCATTTCCCGTTTCCGAAAGCGTCTTGACATCACGCCACGTACAAATGAACCACCCAAACTGCCCTCATCCTCTCTGCCTGACTCCCTGTCTTCTTCCTCCAGCAGCGAAAGTGAGCCTGAGAAAAAAAGTGGCTCAAAAACAAAGACAAGGTTGAAAGATCAGGTTGACGCCTCTGTCAAAGTTAAAGAGCCGTTAAGAACAGACTTCGGTCTACCAACAAATAGGGAAAAGTCAAATCAAGATGGTGTGTTGACTGATTTTGGTGTTCAACATGTTAATCACCACCAAAACACTGTTGGTACTCCAACATTACAGCAACAGTTTGATCACTCTTCCAGCAGTGACAATAAGTGGGATGTTAATATCAAAGCATCATCACAAAAGGAATCCTCTTCCAGTAGCAGTGAGGATGAGACAGCATCCCACAAGGTTCCTGACCTAACTTCTGGTATCCCTCGTGTGAAGCGGAGCCTATATATCAAGGCACCGTCACCACCACCCAGTGATTCCTCATCTTCTTTTAGTGAAAGTGAAAGCAGTCGTACAGCAAAACTCACATCTCCGACAGAGGAGCCCATTATCCAGTATAAGCGCACAATTATCAAAGCTTCCCTATTGGCTACTTCCACCTCAAGTGGAACTGATGGCCAATGGCACAGGAATAAAGAGGAAGGAAAGCTAAGCCTTGCACAGGCTTCATCTTCTGGTTTGAGCTTTAATGATATAGTAAAGAGAAAGATTCAGAAGTCCAAACAAAGGGCAGACGCAGACCTCCCACCCAGTATAAGGTGGACTGGGATCAGTAGTTCTCTCTCTGACCATTCTCCACCCAGTTTGAGGATACAACAGGATCCCCCCATGGTTCAAGACCACTCCCTTGACTCCTCCAGCAGTGAAAGTGAAGATGAAGTAAAGCAAGACAAGATGACAACCAACAGGACACTTACACATAAATATTCATCTTTCAGTTCCAGTAGTGCTTCCCTGACATCCAGCAAAGCCCTCCATCGGTCTGACAATTCATCTTGGAGTGCAAACGATATTTCAAGGACTTTACCAGAGGACAGGAAGGAAAAGAAAGGTCTCAGTGCATTAAAAGTCATGTCATCAGAGAGAAGAGAATGGGACATAGAACATGACAGTGTAGATAAATCTCCTCTATTTGTCAACCAGAGTTCACAAAGTAACACCAGTCGTATCTATCAGACATCAGAAACACTTCTATCCCCAACTTCAGAGAGAAGCCCTGCAGACATGTTGTACAATACTTCTCGATACAGGAGGCATCTTAATGAAAACGAACCACCTCAAGAAGCTCCACCTCCTGTTCCAGCAGCACCACTGCCTGATGAGGCAGTAGAGCTCACATGGTCATCTTCACAGAGCAACAAGGAGCAAGGCCTAAGTTCATATTTGCAACAAAGGAAAAGCATGACTTCACATGCACCACAGGACCTGCACTCCTCAAATATTACTGAAGTTTAAGAACAAAACAAGCCAATTATTACCATTGTTATTTTTTCTTTAAACCATGTGTGAAGTAACATTAAACATTTACAGAACTATTGTAGAATGGGGAAAAAAATATTTTGGCAAAATCAATTTTGTGACAAGAATCAATATTAATGCAATGTAGATAATAATGAATACATTTGTTGATGAAATCATCAGGAATAACCACCAAGCAGTTGAATACAAATGTATGCATTAATACAACAGTAGAAATGAAACTGTGGCAAGGTACATTTGGATGTGATGATATGAGCAAACCCATTAACTAAAGAGCCCAAATATAAGTTAATAAACCCTTTTATTTATGTATATAGACATAGGTTATATTGAAAACAAACATATAGACACATAGTTTACATACATATATACAATTGGGACAAGGCTGTTCATCCTCCTGCATTGCCATGGGAGAATACTAAACCTTTACTCTCTTCAATCTGACAATTACCTCCATTTAAAAATTATGCTGATGTTTCACGTGTTGTAACAATATGTCACTTGGTATCACTTGCAGTGAATTTGAATGAGTTATGTACCTGTTATACATTTTGAATAAATGAAATGAAATCTTATAAACTGGCTGCAGTGCCTTTCTGCTGTATGACATGAAATGTGGGACATGGGGGTTATGCAGGAGGGAACTCCTGTTCCACCGTGAGGTTACAGGTGTGTTCCAGGTCTTAATAGTCACAATCATGACTTTCTGTCTGGTAACATGATTGTGAATATCAAATTAAGCACAAAACACTTGCACAAATTCCTGTACAAAACAAAAAACGTGTTTTCAAAAATGTTTTCAAAAAATCTCATCCATTCACAAAAGGCTCTGTTGGAGCAATGCATGCAAATATTAAATCTTCTGACGATTCAGCATCACACCACAGCCAAAGACAAATTTATACATGTATTACAAGAACAATACACTAGGCAAAAAGAACAGCATAGCATCATCACGCAGTTCCAAACTGTCAGTGTCCATTGTTTTGATTAGATCCTATGGGTGGTACAAAGCAACGCTTTTAGCAAACCTACCTTTCTACAAAGCCTAAAGGACCTCATCCAGAAAGGGTCACTGGTCTTCCACTGTAGTTACATTATTAACACTGTCAGTGTTGGGAGAGATGCTACTAATAAAGGGAGACTTGAAACTATCAGTGGACTAAGGAAGACAGAACAGATACCACATATCAAGACAAAATGGACACTAACTAGTTCTATGTCAACTTATAACACAGCCCAAACAGTCTGAATTCATCCTGAAATAATCCCTGACCACTCAGTGTGTCTGTGTTTGTGAGTGTATGTGCGAGTGTGTGTGTCTTCTTTGTCTGCACATGTCTGTACAGACAAGTGACAAATTAAAGGAGAAACCTGAGGGGAGTGGTCTCTTCCAGGCTGACAATGCTCCTGTCTATAGGGCATGAGGTTTGAGGCATATGAAAATGATGTGAATTGAAAGCTGTGGCTCTTACAATCCCCAGTTCCAAAGTCACCCGTGAACACCTATGAGAGTTTGTTGGACCAGTGTGTTAGACAGCGCATTCCTCCATCATCATCGTAACACCAAATGAGGGAACATTTTGGAGGAAGGTTCTTCATCTCTCCAGTAGAGTTCACAGACCTGCAGAATTTGTACCACAGTGCTTGGAAATTGTTCTGGTCACACTAAGATGCTTCATGTTGGTTTTTCCTTTATTTTGTCACCGGGCTGTATATTCAGGTTTGTTGGTATGTGTGTGGGACACACAAAGTGACTTCCATGTTTTTGAGGCACAGTAATACTCTTACCTACACAACGAAGGTACATAAATTGGCCATCAGACCAATAAATGCTTGTCAGAGCACTAGTGGCTCACCGCTGTACTATGATAAGAGTAAGTAAGCAGCAATGCTAATTTGTTTGGTGTTGAGGTCTGAAGCCTTTGCAGGGAGTTAGCAAATGGTTAGCGTAAGCTGGAGCAAAACAGCAGGAGGGACCAAAAACCAAGAGAAAGAGAACACTGGCACAAATCAATAGTAAACAGCACAGGCATCAGAAACCTGCATTCAACCTTTTGACACAGTGTGCTTCTTGAAGAACTCTTATCTAAATCCAAGCATGACAAACAATAGTTAGCGCCATCTGTCCAGAAAAGCTCAAGTTCAAGTTCATTGCACAGAAATATAATATTTTAATGTGCCCAGGTCAACATGACCCTGCTTAAGACTCAGACACAATGCATGAATGGTCACTTCTGTTGGTTTCTCTGTGCTGAAGACAGGGGGTGAGGAGTGCTTCTCCCACACAATACCATTTTGCTTTCATCATCCATGTGTGATGTGTCATGTCATCCTAACACAGACAGCAATATGACATGTCACAGTGAGAGAGAGCAATGCCGCTGGGGGATTGCTGCAAGCTTGCCCACTATGCATCTAGGGAACGTAAGTTCACAATGACAGCCCTCCGCCCCTTCTGCTCTGGGCAGCATGCACCCAGGCTGCAAAACCCAGTGCCCCCACCCCTGCCCACCCAAAGTTCGAACCCCTTCCTTCACCGAGAAGCACCCACTGCCACTGCTGACGTACATCTTTGCCATTTTTGTATTGTTTACTTATTGGTTGTTGATTCTCATAGCCGTTGTTGTCACAGTTGTGTTTTTTTTTCCTTTTTCAGTTTTGCTCTGCAGCTATGACATCTGTCTCTCCTTGTACCATTCCACAAACTCGTCCAACAAAACTGGCCCTGAAGTAAAAAAGAAAAAAAGTAGGTTTTATCAAAAATGACACAAAGCCCCATCACCCTATTTACGTAGATAAATGTGTTCACTTACAGGCACCGTCCTCATCATAGTTACTGAGGTCCAGGTTGATTGTCCTGCTGAACTCTAAAACATTGCACCATTGGTCTTTGTTGATGACTTTGTACTTGGATTGCTGGGGAAGAACATATAACAACAGTCAGTCAAAATAAATTCAGTGCTACACATCTCCTCTGTAAGGAACATCTGATCATTTTTGAGGATCTTACCTCTAGAAACTGATTAAACACAGGAAACAGTGGCCACGTCTTTCCCAGCAGAAGTCCAAGCATACACTTGGCTGTGTTCAAGTCCAAACTCCTCTGATCCTTTTCCTGTCAAAACCAAACACCCAGATCTTCATGAAGTCAAATGTTGATCACAACTTCCTTAACCCACTGCTGTTACTGCTTTTAAAATATATGTGGCACAGTTTAAGTCTATGCGAGGTTCTAGACATTTATCCCGACATTTAATTTTCTTTCACTACATCAGAATGACTTGCCTGAATAGACACTTCACTGCTAAATTGAGCTGAATTTTGTTTTAGGATTATATACAGTTCTTAACAAAAAAAAAAAAAAAAAAAAGACAGTGCTCATCCTTACCCGAGCAAAGTCAAAGGCATATCTATAAATGAGCTTAAAACTGGTGCTTTCGTTCAGGACAGATCTCAGGTAGTCGAGAGAGTTCCTCAGCCTCTCTGTGGAGTCACACCTGACAACAGGAGAAAAATTTCTTAAATACACTCAATGTCGCTCCTACTCTTGAAAGAATAAAGTAGATGTTTGGGAAAAAAAAAAAAAAACTAAGAGGAGAAAAGGAATAAATCACTTCCAAAAAAATTTAAAATCAGTAAAGATGTGACATACTGCAGTGAGCCCATTCCTCTCAGCCACTCTTGGAGGGTGAAATATCCCATACTTTGGGCATCTAGCTTCCAGGCAAGAACCAGCATCACCACCTGGGCACAAACATCACCTTTTATAGCCACATAGGTCCTTAAATAGAAGATGCATCACCACACAATATCAGTCTGTGAGACAGAAATCACTTTAAAAAGGACTCAACCAACAAACATCCATTAATAGCAGCTTCAACAATTTTGATCTAGATCTGTTTCTACCAGTTTTAGTAATTAATTTGCAAATTAGATTCTTAGCCATTGCTGCCAAAACATGTTCCTTAAAAATCACTTGCTTATTCTGACCAGCAGCCAAAAGAGGAAACAAAGAAAGGCTGCCATTATAAAGCTGTAAGTGAACTGCATGACATGTGTAAATATTCAAGAATTGAAAATGAAAAGCTGCTTACATTCTCTGGCTCGACCCCAATGTCCTCACAGAATTTCTCCATGCCCTCTGGACCCACAACATCATCACAGCCTATTTCAGACAGACAAGTGTGAAGCCACATATAGCATCAAATTAACACTTCCAACCCCATCGATTAGTTATAAAATATAAGTTAACTCAATGCAGTATTTTAAAATATAAAAACCTCACCTGCATATTCATAGAACCATTCCAAACATCTTTTACTTGAGAATGTGTCCTCCTCACGGATTTGTAATGTTTCGTGTTTCCTAAACACACTGCAGACCAAAGGACAATTTTAATAAGGAATTACATTTCCCTAAATAATCTGATGTTTCATCATGTTTCATAAAAGCCTTGCTTTGATATTTAAACAGCACATATTTAATCTTAAAGAAAAGGTTGTCAGACCTGTCCTGACGACTCTTCTTGGCTGACATGTCATCTCCAGCAGAGGGTCTCCTCTTTTTCCTGGGAGGCATGGCTCTAGAGCAACAAGCTGGAAAAGACAGAGAAAAATATCTGCTTGGAAAAACACAATTTCTTTTGCTAAACATGCATGTTCTTTCAGTCAAGTTATATGTGGATAAGACTTGGTTATAGATGAAAACAGTCACAGCAAACTGCCCAAAAGGGGGGGGGGGGGGGGGGGGTTTAAAAAAAACACCTCATAGTATTACCTGAGGGGTGGCTGTCCTGTCCAACGTCTTCAGTTAAGTTCTACCAACAGAAACATAAAAATACCATATACTTTTGAACAAGACATTGATGTACACGATGCCCATTCTCAAAACTACAACACAAAGAATACACACAATGTTATGTATTTACCAGCCTGTGTAAGGTGTGGTGGATCTTATGGATGCTGGCCAGTGTAGTCAAGTGGGAATTCAGCTGAAAATCTAATAAATACAAAAAGAGTAAAAAAACAAAACAAAACAAAAAACAAAGCAAAAACAAAAAAACATGACATGTGTAAACTAAAACATAACACACAGCCTTATGCTCCTAACCACCAGATAAGGGGGTACAAGGGTACAAGAAGGTGACATCATTCCAGCAGCAGCCGTACATACAATGTCAACTTGCTTCGTTTTTCCAATAATACAATCAAACTCTAGTCATCTGATATCCAGTCCTACAATCACAGGTTTACGTTTCAGAAAAATATCTCACACGAAGGAGGGAGTGACTATCTGCATTCCTCGAAAGACATGCTAACTCGAAAGATTTGCTCATGCATTTGCCATCTTGCCTCAAAACGTCCAGCCGCCTTTAATAGCTGTCATCAAACACCGATGCTTTTAATGTAGTTCCGAAGGCCAAATTCAGACAACCGAACACACTGCCGAACACATACTAGCACTAGCTGCATACCTAAAATAGCAGTGCAGACGCGCAACTTGCACAGAGTTTACAAAGTATCTAGAGAGTTGGGCTTATGGGCGTTGTAGTCCATTTCCTTCAAAAAGGCCGCTGAAACTTCAACTCCATTTGGATGTATAAAACTACAACTCCCAAGTCTTGACAGTACGACTATTTCTTCCAGACCCCTCTACCCCCCCAACATTTACCCCAACTGATTGAATGCATTTTACATTGTTTAAAAATATCAAACATTTTAATCCATACAAGGACATAAGTATTGCGAAGATGTTTAGCGCCATCTGATGCAGATGCCGCAGAGCCCGAGAGCACTGCAGCAGCAGGCAATGAAAGATGTTTTACACAACTGCGTCACAATTTTCCTTTTCTGTTACAGTCCGCAGATGACCAAAAAATGACCGATCTACAAAAGCAAAACGTTGATTTCGAGTTTGAACTGAAATTCACCACGTAAACCTCAGTAACGAATGTAAAGATCACAACACATCAATTACTGTCGAAAACCTTCCGATTTCAGCTAACACTGGCTGCATTCAGCAGAGCACCGCGAATGCTAGACATAAAAATAACTCCGGGAAAAGTGTTGAGTCAAACGTGACCTCATGTGTGGCCAAAGCAGCTGAATTTACACTTGCTATCCTTCCTTTGTTGTCGTCAAAGACAGCACTGGCATATACAAAGAGATCAGCAAAGACCACGGGATTCATGCGTTCTCCTACAATCCTCTAGATCGACGGGCTAAAAGTTCACACAAAACCACAAAGCGACTGCTCGCTGCCTTCCGATAAACGCTGCTTCATCTCTGAAGGGTTGTAATTTCATCGACAAAAGCCTCTGGAGCGTTACTACTTACTTGCCGCATCAGAGTGCATTTTTATGAAACATACAACTGTCTGTGGGAAGTCCGCAGACCGGCCAATAGGCGGGCCATGTCAATGTAAACCACGCCTGCGGAAGATTATTGGACGTAATCCATGTTAAACTCCGCCCACAATCTCTCTCCATTCGCTAGTCAAGATGTCATGTCAATAGACCTTAGAAAAGAAACAAGACCCCGCCCAGTTTTAAATATGATTGGTTAGCGTTTCCAAACAGGCCGCGCCAGCTCAGATATTCATTGGCCTGTAGGTGTTTGTGAGCACATCAATCACCTGAATTTCCTCGTGGAAGGCTGGAACCTGCCCACGATGGAATTTGATTGGTCAGTTCAGGCACAGCTTGACCTCCCAGTGGGACTGCTGCTGTTTGGGTTTGTTTGACAACTCATCCGGGTTGAGGTAGGTGGACGCACGGCAGTAAGGTATGATACCCCATTGTGATACCCCGAATCAAGATGCTGAAAAGGACGTCTGTCCTAACGGTGGCCTTGTACTTGTCCTCGTTGGACTAAGACTTGGTACAGTTTAGGGACATCTAATAATAATAATAATAATAATAACAAAAACAAAAAAATACTAAAAGTTAACCTTCTCTATAAAGATGGTTTAATTACGTAATTTTTAAAACAGGTTTATCTAACTGCTTTGGCGCCAAGTTTTTTTCAGTGCTGTTAATGTGGATTCTGTTGGACAGTGTGGTCATGCCATTGGGTAGAATGAGTCAACCATCTATCTAAGCATGAAAAAGTGATGTAAGTCCAAATTAAAGAAGTGCATATCTAGAAACAATGTCACATTTAACCACATAGAGTAGTTATTTACCAAAATAAGTAAATTAAAAAGTTGTCAGTCCTGTATCTTAATTAAACTAGATAAGATTTGGACTCTTATCACAAAGTATAAAACAAGCCATGAACAAAGTTTTGTCAGACTGAAGGCTGTAAGGAGTGTTACTGCAAAAAACTTTACTAGTTTAGATTTCTAGCACTGTAAACTGAAATAGGTTAAATATTAACCGTCTAAAGTTCAAGGGGATCCAGTGGCTGGCACGGATGTTTTTTATTTGTATATATTTGCATTAGTGTCATTGACATTAATCTCTTGAAATAAATGTTATTGTTTTTGTAATCTTAGAGTAAGAGTTTTCTATACAGAAAATCATGTTATGACACCATGTATGACTGTATATATCTACTCTCATATTTTTTGAAAATCAGACTTCTTGTTTTACTTATTTGTTGTGTATCATCAACCAAATATCCCAGAGCGGACAAACCAAACTCTTTTTTTATTTATGTATTGTACTTCATGTTTTTGATAGCTGTGGTTGGGGAGGGTCAGGTGATACTCAGTCAGGTTGTACATCACTTCTAGATGCCACTAAATATTACATTATTAATATTATAGAACCTTTTGCTAATATTAAAAAGATATGATCAAGATGGAAATGGTGTACAACAGAGTGACAAAAAGTGGTTCAGCTTCTTGAATTATCTGAAGAAAGCAGAAAGAAATGTGGCAGAGGGAAGTCCGTCTGTTCTGTGGCAATAGACCCCAAGATACGAGTGAAAACCTATATAAACAAAATAAGTTTAGAATTTTTAGAATGCTAAGCTAGCAAAAACTTTGTTAGAATTTGACAATGGAGAGTGAATTTGTCAGCCACATCAAGAATCCTGCTCAACATTTTCTAAGGTCTATTGACATGACATCTTGACGAGCAATCCTGTCTTTAAGTTACCAAGCAACAATGGCATTTCTATTCATTTGTTACACATTAATTATTTTTTATGGTACATAATCACAACCCTATGTTATTTTATTGAAAAAGTGTTACTTTAATGGCTTTTCATCTAAATTGGTATTTGTCTGAGCCTCTCAGAAGGTGTGGCCATCTATCATGTTGGAGAATTCTTCAACAGTCCTAAAACCATGAGCAGCAGAGTAACTCAGATAAACTAGCATAATATTTTATGACTCTGAATATGTTTTATGTAACATACCCATATTTAACTCCAGGGGGCTTCATTTACTTTGTCCCCTGGGTCTGTCTAGTCTTACCTTGGGGCAAGTTGTGTCGCAATACTAACATTTTTTGATCAGCCTGTGTTCTAAAGCTAAAAATAATTAAGGTTGAAGTTAACTTACTTTATTTTCTCCATCGGGAAATTTGGTCTCTCCATTTTACCCACCCTAATACACACAGATCTAAGCATGAGCACCTGGGGACCAAGTCCAAATCATCACTGGTAGTTTGTTCATGGTTAGGATAATTAACCTATAGGTAACTGATGGTGGAGGAAACCAAAGGACCCAGAGAATCCTACACAGTTCAAAACAGAAGTGCCCTGGTCCAACTTGGACTTAGTGAAGTGATTTTAATTTGCACAGAGGAACACAATAGCCTGAACTATTAGCCTGGCAAGCCCGACTATGATATGAATACATAGTCTGGACACGATCCATAGACTGAGCTTAAGCGTACGGGTG
>JAQQZY010032067.1:0-11242 GCA_030068375.1 Ostorhinchus rueppellii | reverse complement strand
TAATAATAATAATAATAATAATAATAATAATAATAATAAGAAGAAGAAGAAGAAGAAGAAGAAGAAGAAGAAGAAAAACAGCACGAAAACAATAGGGCCTCGCGCCTTCGGTGCGTGGGCCCTAATGATTAAACTTCACAAGTATTGGTGTCACTGCACCGCCTGACTAGCGGGAAAAATACTACCATGTGACTTTTTTCCCACAGTCATGTCTCACAGGACATCTAAACCTGACTTTTAACCTAAAAACTGTAAAGGACAGGCAACGATAGAACTTTCTGCTTTACCATCATCACCTGACATTTAAGTCCCAAAAATATTTGTGACCTTATGATTGGGGGAAAAAAATTACCCTGACATATGGGTATTGGGAAATGGAGCTATTTCTTTCAACTTACCCCAGTTAATGCAATCCTGGTAAAGATGCAGTCTAATACTTCAGTTACTTTGATAATACATCCATAGTTAATATAGATGTGACAGCAGCATGTTTTTACAGGACAAATCCCAATTGTCATTGACGCTTGCCTGAAAATGTCAATTTCATGCATACAAATAACCAGCAGCTGTAAAAAGTTTATCTTTGTTTGTAATATCTTAAAATATAAACAGTTACACAAGAAAAAAAACCTGTCAGCACACATAGATTGCTTTTTCTAATCAACATTTAATTGTTTCTGACATAATGAAACGTCTTGGAGCCTGTATTATTTTAAAGCTACTGCTCCTCAAATAAAATCTTGGTTTAGAATGTGACATTTCACCTTAATCAACACCAGTATACTGTACTGTTTGTGAGATTGAGATAAAACCTATCACATGTTGAAGAGTCCCAACAGCAGGGTGGGCAGAGGTCCATTGGCTACAATATGAGGAGTCAACAAATTCCAGTGTATTTATAACCTCTGTATTATTACCATCATATATAACATATCGCAGACTATTAACCAAATGCAATGAAAAAGAAGTTTATGTATCTGTTTAACAGAAGGGCACTAAAGACTGAATTGACCCTGAAATATATTTAGGATAAGTAATTTCAGCATTACTAACTATTGGTACCGCCTCTTGCCTGTAAGACGTAATGGAGGGCAAAAACCCTCGGTGTCACAGGAAAAGGAAAACCAAGTTAATGCTAGTAGCTTGTTACCTAGCTAAGTATGAAACCCTGCAACATCTAAAGCTCGACAATATCTAGCACCTTCATCCTCTCCACTACATAACATTGGTTTATTATTCTTGTTAAACACATCCGGATCAAATGGTAAGCCCACTGATACCTTTATAACAGACAAGTCCACAGAGCTTGGCTAACGTAATGACGCGTTAGCATTTTGCTAAGCTAGGTTGGAAACTTGCTGGCTTTGCTTCGTTGTGTTTGTCTTGGTGAGGTTAGCAAACGGCTAGTATCCACGTAAGCTAAGCTAACATCAAAACAACCGTCATATTGGTAAATATACGTAAAGGGTTGGCGGATTTTAAATTTGGTAACATAGGAGACTTCGCTTTTATTTTAAATATCAGTTTGCTTTTGAGGTCTTTTTAAACTCGTGTTTGCTTAAATATATGAGATGCGTGAACGAAGACAGCAAGTGTTTTCAACGTTAAGCTAACTGGCTAAAGCACTTAGTACGTAACGTTAGACAGCTGCGTAACACTGAGAAGATCACTTTCTAACAAGAATGTTTTATGTTGTTGACAGTTTTTTAGACTAAGACTGCATTTCGCATTGCATATGTGGAATAGTTGAGTTAATCATGGTGTCTTTCTGCAGGTTTATGAGACAGTGCAGTCATGGGTGACATGAAAACCCCAGATTTTGATGACCTCCTGGCAGCCTTTGACATCCCAGATGCCACAGGATTGGATGCTAAAGAGCCTATCCAGGACAGTCATGAGGCGACAGAGAGTCAGCTGAAACACCCAGGGATATGTTTAGATGACAGCTTGTTGAGTGATCAGGCTGTCACAACAGACATTCCTGCTGTTAGTGTAATTGTGAAAAACACAAGTCGCCAGGAGTCATTGGAAAACTTTGCTGAGAGCCTTCACTCTGGACCAGCATTGCAAAATGGATTCAGTGGACAAGGGACGACAATGGACATGGCTGAGGCAAATAACACTTGCTTTTCCAAGTCATTTGTCTCTGCACTGAATGGGGAGAGATCGGGGGAGCTTCATGGAGAATCACCTATTCAACATAAACCTGATGGGACATTCTCTCACTCACTTTCTCATCTTAGTCCAGTATCCAGTCCTGAGGCTGAACATACTCAGTGTGGTAGAGAAGAAACGCACTCAAAGCTAGAGAAACATAGTTTCCAGGGAGCTTCAGCTTTAATAGAACATTCTACACCAGATGCTTCAAAAAAACTAGACATCAGTGCATTTGATGAATGTACAAAGGAATCTCCCAAGAACGCCAGTCAGAGTAGAGCAGAAAGTAGTAGAATTGAGGAGCCATCTGACATCTGTATTAGTAAAGAAACGGGTAAAACTCCTAGATTACACAGTGCATGTCCCCCACCTAATGATAACCATAATTTTATTGAGACCAACTATAAGTCCGGGATCGCAGATGATATTCCCTCCACTTATATGAAATCTCAGACAAAACTATCCTCTTGTCTCGAGGCCCTGGTTGCTTTGAATGCTAGAAAAGATCCCAGTGAGCAGACAAATCCCAGAGAGTCAGCAGCATCTCAGAATGACTGTTTGAAAGCCAGCCCCAAGGTGCCTATATCCCCACGAAGTCCTAGAAGCCCCCTTGAAGCTGTAAAACGGCTGATGAAACCCTCGGACAGTCCTGTGAGCATCTGCAGTGATAGTAGTGGCAAAGCCTCCCCTGCAGTCGTGTCTGCATCACCCCCAGCCATCCCCAGGGTTAGAATAAAGACCATCAAAACCACATCTGGGCAGATCAAACGTACAGTAACCAGTGTGTTGCCTGATTCAGAAACAGATGAAGTTCATTCTGCTTACGAATCGTCTCCCTCACAGAGTATGATTAGTGAAGATTCTTATAACATGTCGCCTCATCAAAGTTCAGCTGTTGACAGTATTGCTGGATTCCAGATGAAAGGTATCTCAGTGAGCGCATCTTCACCAAAAGTTTTGCTCAGCAAATTAGACATAAACTCAAGGAGGACAGGAGTATCACAGCCAACACCAGTTTTCCATAACTCCAGTGGATCCATCAAACGATCTGTTTCACAAAAGGGGCAGAAACCAAAGAGACTATCAGCCACAACAGGCAATGCAACTAGCACCAACTTCCTTCCCAAAGCAATGCACTTAGCTAGTTTGAACCTGGTTCCTCACAGTGTTGCTGCCTCAGTAACAGCACGGTCTACTTCTCATCAACAGAGCCAGCCCACACTCCCCTCTATGGTGTACAGTACTGTTCCTCTGGTGCATCAGGTCAAGACAGCTAACCCTTACCCACGAGCCTCCATTCCCAACACTGCAGCAGGAACTTTGAACAGACTGTTGAACAACGCCAACCCTGTGCCTACATACATGCCCGACCTAAACCCCCCACCTGAGAGCAATATCAGCCTTCCACCACGTGGATATTGCTGCCTTGAATGCGGGGACTCCTTTGGGGTCGAAAGGAGTCTTGCATATCATTACAGCAGGAGGAGCGTACATATTGAAGTTGCATGCACACACTGTGGAAAGACGATGGTGTTTTTCAACAAATGTGCATTGCTAGCACATGCTCGGGAGCACAAGAACAATGGCACAGTGATGCAGTGCACACAACTTCATATGAAACCCATAGCTGAGGACCAAATGTTTGTACCTTTGAGTACGGAACCTGTGAATGTGGACTCTAACACCTCTGCATCCTCACATAAAAGCCAACCTGTCATGCCCCTTTACCCAGATAATGTCATTCGCCAGCGACTTTGTTGCTTGGAGTGTAACAAGCAATTACCGGACTTCAAAGCACTTGCAGGTCATTACCAGAAGCAATCAGAAGATACAGACGGACTAGTGAGTAGATGTCTCTTAGAGTTATTAATAGCTATTTTGTGCATTTGGCATTTATTATATTTGTTGAATTAATATTTGTTTCATTTTTTGAACACAGATGTGTAAGGTGTGCCCAATGTGGTTACCCAATAAGTGCAGTTTCAGAGCTCACCAACGCATTCATGCACACAAATCACCATACTGTTGTCCTGAGTGCGGTGCCCTGAGTCGCTCTGCAGACATTCAAAAGCATGTAAAGGAAAACTGCCTGCACTACGCACGCAAAGCTTGGTACAAGTAAGTAACCCTGTAGACAGAGGGATAGAAAGATACTTTGTCACAAGGAAAATGAAGGCTGTTGAACATATAAAGTTTCATTGTTTATGTTATGTCACAGGCACCACTACAAAATTCTTCATTTGGACAATGCTTTGCACTCTTCCACATAAGTGCAGGTTAAAATTTACATGACAGTAACACAAACAAACACAGAGTAGAGAGAATATGAGAGAAGAGGCCAATTCTGTATAGGAATTGCTTGTGTGGAAGTTCCAAATAGATGATGAAACGAATCATCAAATGTGGCTAAACTAATTCTAGTTGTTTTAAAGGATTTCTCAATTGACTATAATAAAATAATTGCATTCATTCATTTTCTGATCTGGTTACTCTTCGGGAGGCTCCCAGCTACTGATCGGTGAAGGGAGTGTACACCCGTGATATGTTGCCAGTTCATTGCAGGACTGACACACAGAGAACAACCATTCACTTGTATATTCATATCCACGGCTGATTTAGATCAGTTCACTCACTGATGCACATGTTGGACAGTGGGAGGACAGCAGTTACGGTATGTTTCTTTTTTTCAACAGATGTCTTCATTGTGACATGGTGTTCAAGTCATTTCAAGGACAAAAGGCGCACATTGAAGAGAAACACTGTGAAATTCTCTTCAAGTGCTCCGCCTGTCCGCTCGCCTTCAAGACATCTGACAGCTGCGAAGTTCATTTAAAAAACAAACACAGTGAAAGCAAAATGACCCCTCAGTAAGTTAACATCTCATGACATGACTGTTAAAAGTGGTACATTTCTTTTTACGACTCATTTTAACATTTTTCTTTTTCGCCTACAGGTTAATCTTTAAGTGTTCATGTGAGACAATATTCAAGAAAAAGCAGTTACTGTATCAGCATTTTCAGCAGGATGCCAGCAAGCGTGTTACGTGTGTGTTCAAGTGTCCCAAATGCAACTCTGTCTTTCCACAAAAGCAGCTTTTAATGCAGCACTACAAGGTTAGCAGTGCAATTAAATTGCAAAAAAAATATCACCCAAGTCTGTATTTGTTGTTTGATGTTGTAGAGGAAAAAACAAACTCAGTCATTTTTGTGTCTTCTTGTAATTTTTGGAATTATATTCTGTTCTTTAGGGTGCACATGTAGGAAACACTACAGTAGAGAAGAACAAGAAGCAAAAGAATGAGCAAGACCAGGATACCAATTCCATCCAAGAGAAGAAGCAGAAGGGTGACAGCCTTGTTAAACACACAGATAATCCCAGAAAGAAGGTGGAACAGGACAGTAAACCACGTGCAAAGCCCACCGGCTGGACCTGTGGGGACTGTCTACAGTGGTTCCCTGAACGGGACTCTTATGTCTCTCATGTGAAGACCACCCACAGCAAGGTGAGAGCTTACAATGTCGCCTAAACTGGAAATGTCTTGCACTGATGTTTACTGCTGACATACAATGCACCAGTTGTATATTGAACCAGGTTATACAAGAGACTAAAACTGACTCTAGTCCTAAAAGGGCTGATCTGGAAAAAAAATTTGATCAAGATCTTTTTATTTTCAATTATATAAAAAAGAAATAAACATACAACCCAGATATGAAACCACAGTCTCAATACCCCCCCCCAATACCAAGTACTGGACCTTCAACAAATCCATATATAACCAGATATAATACACTTGCGCACAAACACACACACAAAAATCCCCTTCAAACAAAGTACATGTACAGATGTATACATACATACACCTTATCTGGTAAATTTATCAACATTCATTTAAATAATACAAATGTAAATGTTGTGAATTGTATTTCACATATAAATATTTGCCAAGACAATACTTTATTTCCCATTTGACTTTGTTTTCCCTTGTGATGCCTAATGAACTATAATGTAACGGCGAGGTGGTGGATCATATCACACTTTTTCTGTTTTCTATACATTCTGAACATGCAGGCCACGTTTAACAAAAATGATTCAGTTATTGTACGATTTCTGTTTCATCACAAAGTCCCCAAATATTTGGGGAGAAATAAATAAATGAACCATTTCTCCTTGGTTGTTAATGAATGTTAAATGCAAACTATGATCAAGATTAATTGGCGTGATGGTCTTAGTGTCTCCTAAAGTGTTTATATTCTGCTACATACATACATTTGTGGTATTAAAATAAGTCTTTACAGATGCAGAAATACTCAAATCTACCAAAAAAATGGCTTGAAATATTACTCACCTCTGTACTCCTTTTGTTGTACAGTCAGTCAAGCGATATCCATGTCGACAGTGTGAGCAATCTTTCAACTTTACAACAACTCTGAGACGACATGTACGCAGCGTTCATGATGGAAAAAAGAAAATTTATATTTGTTGGTAAGATTTTTATTTCATGCCCATACATTCAAGTGTGAAATCTTGTCTTCAGAGTGCTTACTAAACTTGCAAATTATTTTGTCTGCTTTGCGCTTAACTTTATAATTGTTGTTTTGTTTCTTTTTTTACACTACAGGTATTGCACAGATATCAAGACTACATTCACAACAAGTGTGATGTTGAAGAATCACATTAGTCTTATGCATGGGATTAAAAATCCTGATATGGGGCAGATGCCAAAAATACTCATTCAGGAATCCAAAACGGCTGTGGGCAAGGTATCAGTTTATTCACCATAGAATTTACAGAGCAGTAACTGCAAGCACAAATACAACAGTGTTACAGTTCATTATTTAAGTGTGTGGCATTTGTGCTTTGCAGGGGCCTCCAGCAGAAACTTCTGCCATTTATAAAAAGAAGGAACGGGGGCAGCAAGAAGCTCATCTGGAGGCGCCTTCAGCAAAACGTCTGAAAACACAGTTCCGCTGCTCAAAGTGTGGTTTTCTTACAAACAACAGTACAGAGTTTCAACAGCATATACCTCAACATAAAACAGATGAAAGCAGCCATCAGTGCCTTCACTGTGGCCTGTGTTTCACATCTGTACTGTCGCTCAACAGACATCTTTTCATTGTACACAAAGTCAGAGATCCTGAGGGAGAGGAGGAGGAGCAGGGTAATGAGCCGGTTAGATCACTAGAGAATAAGAAGGTAAATGACTTGTTACCGGAGCTAAAGAAAACTGAGCCCCCACAGGCAGAAGAGCCAGCGAGTCTGCTCTGTGAGAAGCCCTCAGACTGTAATCTAAACCTGAGCACTCAGACACAAGCAGTCTCTCTCCAGTAATGAGACCAGCCTTCTTCTAAAGCTGCTTTAATTTTTTAATTTGTCTGTTTTGTTGAAAGTAACAGTTTGAGTCTGCATGGGGGTTCTGCATCAAAATGTCTGGGCCTTTAATTTATATGCATATTTTTTCATTTATTTTATGAAGCTTTCAATGATCATGCAAAGAACCCAATCCTTAATCTTAATGAAAGAACAGTATTTTCATAAATACAAATATTCAGTTACTTTTATTTAACGTTGCATGTCTTAATATGTTCTTCTTGCCTTTTACACATACAGCTACTATACTCGTATTACAAATTAACCTTATTTCTTCAGATGTTCCATCCAACCAGAAAGGAGACTCAGGAATATGTGTGTGTGTTTGATTAAGGTCTGATATTAATTTAAGTCAGAGTGAAAGGGTGGATGATCAATGTCATTAACAGTAGTTATATTATTTAAAGCTAAATGCTACTGCCTAAATGGGCTTTAAATATGTAGACTCTGAAGCCATCATTTAGTACAAAACATAGCTTAGTTCAATATCGATATTCATTTAAAGTCAGCACTTGCATATTCATATTACATAGTAGATGGAGTTTCTGTTTTAACCAAAGCCAAGACATTTGGCTATTCCTACAGAAAGAACAAGATTTGCTTTTTGACCACTTAAGAATCCTGAATGCTTTTGTCCTTTTTTATTGAAAATGTGTATGATTGCATGCTGCAAATCTTGCTTTTTTTAAAGCATTGTTTTTGTTTTGTTTTTTTTTTTAAATGAAAACGTGGGGAGGTATGGGATGTGTGGTGTAACAGTATTGAATATACCTCAGTTTGCCAAAAGTGTATTATTCAGGCAAATGAATGGTCTATGTTATGTCAATCAGGGTACATTGTTGTGGATAATCCTGAGTAGGAGTGGAAGTGACACTCAGTGTATCGGAGTTCATGTTTTATAGATTTTGACCTGTTAACATCAAGTCGTTTGTGAATATTGTTAAGATAGTAACCCTTTCTATTATCTTTGAACAAGATTTTAGAGGAAAAAATGTGTTATTTTAACAATATTGTGGCTAATTCTTATATTCAGGTCTCTATTTGTGGAGCAGTACTTCTTGTTTTGTATTGAACGTGACAGTTCCTACCTCCATAGGAAATGGCAGTGATTGTTAAATGTTGAAGGGCTTCGAGGAGTTGCAGATAATCTCAGTGCAATGTAAAAACAAAAAAAAAGTTTATAAAAAATGTGTATTATCCCACATTATTAAATTTTATAAATTATTTGGGAACAATGTTATGGCCATGTGGTCATATTGACCTTAATGGCAAGTGAATTTTTCTATGTACATGCTATATGAACTCTGTTTCTCTGTAATCTTAAGCATCAGTCCTTAAATCACTAAACTGCAGCTGTTAACCTGCACAGACTGAAATGTATTACTTATTCACAACTTGTTCTTTTGTAATACTTATTGAAAGATGTTTGTACTTTTGATACAGTGTATAATAAGGACTTGTATGAAAAGTAATGTGTACATAAAATAGCCAACAAACCATGAATTCACGGCATTTTGTAAGCCATTACATCTATTCAGCATGCAGTGGCCCGTGTGCCTTGCAGTTATGTTTACCTGAGGTACATAAAAATAAACTGGTGCATTTAATTGCATTTCTGGATCATTCTTTTCTTACATTACAGACTGGGCACCAGAGCTTAAAGTATTTAACGCCTGGAAGACTTACTTCTATTTGTTTTCTTTTAATGATGAGGAATGGGTTTGAGGTCACAAACTAAACAGTCGTCACAGTGGGTCACAAAGACGCAGTTATGTTCATCAGGCATCCAATAAGAAGCCAACAGGACAGATGACTTCAGCCATTATAATATTAAGCCCATCCTGTCACTGTATAACTGCCTGACCCCAAAGAAACAGACGAGCAGAGAGATTTTTATTTAATTGGCATCAGGCTGAGTGAAAAACATTTAAGAAATGAAAGACATGTTGACAAAGATATGCAGAGCTGGACTCCTCTGTTCCTTCATCCTACTTTCATACATTGCAATGACATCTTCAATGACTCTTGATTTAACTGAGCTGAGAAATAAAGTTTCTAAAATCAAGGTGAATCCAAGAGGAAAACTATGGGCAACAGGTAAGTCATGAATATTCTGGCAAATATATTTCATGTTTGTTTGTTTTTGTTTTGCTTTTTAACTGCAGATTAATAAGGTGTATTTTGTTTGATAAGGGCATTTCATGGGCAAGAAAAGTGTTCTGGACAGTTCTTTTATGGAATCTGCTTTTGAGGATGTAAATATACCCACTGAAGTCGGAGTTCTCAGTCCTCTGAACAATGTGGAAGACCTGCAATCACTGCTCAGTCAGATGCTGAAAATGACCCAGGATACACAAAGGAAACAGCCGCTTCACATGTTCGTGCATTTTACTTGAGCCTTTTTACACTGTTTTAATGCAAGAACTGCACAACTGATGATGTTTTTCCATTCATTTAGACAAGAAGGGGATCCTGTGTGAGGAACATTTCCACCGACCGCTGTTACATCAGTGGTGGAACTATATTATACCCTGCTGCTGGGGAAGAGGAGACTTTTTAAACATTCTTATGAAAATAAGATATGTGCTTCATTTTTGTGTGATTTAACAGTGTTATGTCAAACTGCTGGAACTGGAATTGATATTTATGTATGTTAATAAACATCCACTTAAAGCTGATTTTTCTTTTGTCTGTAACAACATATTTATTTTATTCATAAAAGCATCAAATGCAAAGTAAATACGGGTCTACGTTTTTAATATTATATTTTTCCTGAAATGACAGAGTGCGCCATCAGTAAAGAAGTGTATTTCCGCCATGTTTCTGCCGCCCCCTATCGGCGGATTTAAAAACCACATGTAGCTATTACATCCGGGTTAAAGTGACAGCATGCAATTTAACATGTCTGATGCTAGTTAATGTGAAAACATTGAGTAGTTATGCCTCTTATAGTAATGTGTGGTTACCCGTGTAGTGGTAAAACACGAAGAGCAGAAGAGCTGAAGGTTTATTTTGAGGAAAACACCGAACGAAAGGTTCATGTAGTGGGAGATGAAGCCCTGGGCGTTGAGAAAAACATTGTTTACGCAGGCAAGTTAACATAAAACTAATTCATTTATACAGAAGTGGTTTAGTAGTTTTTAAAATGCAGGCTGTGTCACAAATTAATATTTTCTTTTTAACAGCAGCATGTCATAGCGTTAGCCCCTGACGGCTCACTTAGCTAATGAGTGTGTTATTGGAAAAATAAAATGCTGTTATACACTATATATGTGTCACAAAGGACTTGTCTTGTAACCTACCGTTTTTCTGTACGAAATAAGCTGTAATGTAATATAGTTTTCAATGTGACAGTAAGATTCAGCCTTCAATCTTTGCCAATATAGAGTGACAAAAAAAAAGTGGCTCTATTTCACACATTTTTGCAGATATATGACAGTACAATCTTTATTTTGTTGGATACGTTGCAGACTCCCAAAAGGAAAAGAATGTCAGAGCAGCTCTGAAAGCTGAAGTAGAGAGGTGCGTTATTTATTTGTTTTTTATCAAGGTATTTTTATTTTCAAATGTATAACAACTTAAACATGAAACTGTTATATCAAGTTCATATCCATCTATCATCCCCACCAACTCCAAGTGTAGTCTAGTCGGAATTTCATGAACCCAGAAATGTTGAGTACCCTAAAGTTTTATTGCAGAAATATCATCTATAGGTCAA
>JAQQZY010032061.1:0-11243 GCA_030068375.1 Ostorhinchus rueppellii | reverse complement strand
TCAAGACATAATCGTGATTTCAATATGGATCAAAATAATCGTGATTATGATTTTTTTCCATAATCGAGCAGCCCTAAATTTTAGATGGGGATGCATCACTTTGGGGGGAGGAAAGGAAAGGGTAATGTGTTTATGTAGAAAATCCAAAAGTATCATTTCTCTCTTATGCGACTGTCATTTTTGTTCACTTTGAGTTTAATAAAAAAGACTTATTTAAAAAAAAAAAAAAAAAAGGAAGCTAATTTAATGTCTTAAGTTGTATAAATGGGAGAGGGGGTGGGATATAGAAAGTTTTCTTCTTCCACTCCTTTTCGAACAGTACTAATTTAATTTGTTTTGTTATTGCTGATGTATTTGACGAGTGTTTATTTATTTATTTTTGCCTTGACAGTTTTTTTCCCCTTAAATTTGCAAAATGCTTTGTGTATCTGCTCTGCCATTGGCTCTTTGTATTCATGAAATGTTTTGGTTCTTTTCTTTTATTCAAAACAAAATAAACAAACAAATCATGTTTTGTTTTGTTTTTTTTTTTAAGTAGTTTGCTGATGTGAACATTTTCATCTGATAGTTTTCCTTTTTTAACAGTAAATAACAGACACTTGTTTATGGGCTGTTATTGGATCATCCTCCTGGTCCGGCCCACGTTAGACCCCCCCCCACCTCTTCATGTCGCAGGTATACGATACTTTCTAGTTGTAGAACCAATTACAGGAGTCTCTTCAACAAGGTTAGAAACGATAAAAACCAACTTACTTTTCTAAAGCAGAAGCAGATTTATGGTCGTGTGTGTCAGAAACAGGTCAGGTTGTGGGAAACATTTACCCATGTTCTCATCCTTCCAAACCCAGTCCGATCCCCCGAATAAAACGACAAAACCACAGAGAAATGCCACAAATGTTTGACCTTCTGTCGCCGCCGCTCAGCTGTTGGACTCCCCGCTGAGACCAACACACCTCATTAGTCCGGACCGCTGTAAACCACAACGTGTGAAAACATTCCTCCTCCGAGCTGCCAGATACCCCCGAACCGCGACCTCTGACCCTGTGGCATTTCACACGTCACCGCGGCAACGGAGCTGCAAAAATGCGGTCTACTGGCTGGCGTCCAGTCTGTGAACGCACCGTGACGGCCCAGACCAGACTATTGAAAAGACTGGTTTTACTGGTTAATGCACAGGTTACGTCTGGTTTTATTTGCTTTAAAGGCGGGGGGGGGGGGGTCAAACATGTGGCCCCTGGACCCAATCCGGCACATGGGATCCAAAAATGACCCTTTAGATGTGAACACAGGGTTCCACATCCAGACCAATATGATCTAAAGTGGATCAGAGCTGGAAAATACTAGAATAATGAGCCATAAACTATGTCCACGCCAAAGATTTGTCTGGTATTTACTGTTAAAAAAGTCCAATTACATAATAAAAACGTTCACATCAACAAACTACCTTTAAAAAATGTGAATCACATCAACAACTAGGAATGGACGAAAATATCGGTTCTGCAATATATCGCGATATTTCCTTTCATGATACTAAAAAGTACTGTATGGATATTTTTAGATGTTTATTCAAGCACAGATATTGCAGAGGTATCTTTAATGTCATTTTTTTCCATTTCAGTTTTGCGTCCAGTTTTGGCCCGCGGGTCGCATGTTTGACACCGCCTGTTTTAAAGTGTATTCATGTTTTTATGTGTTGTGAGGGAGAAAACGTTCGGAATAAACTCGATTCTGACTCGAACAGTCAGCGTTTCTGGAGATTAAATATAAAACTACAAGCTGATTCCACTGTTTCTGTTGCTGTTTCTCCAGATGCTAAAAGAGTCGGAATAAACTGGGTCGGACATAAAGTTGGATGAGTTTCTATTCCTGACGCTGCTTTTCCTTTTTTTCCCTCTTAACAAAAGAAGAATCACTGATCCGACTTCAGCCTAAAAGCCATGATAACTCCGGTCAAACCGACTGAAACGTACTCATTATCACATAACAGGCTGTAAAATGTTCATATTTGGTCAATATTAAAGCACATTAAGATGATTTATCAGGTCACGTTTCATGAGTCCAACATCCTATTTTACATTTGCTCTGTTTGAAAATAGATGCATTTAACTGAATTACAACATAAAACTCTCAAAACTAGACACTTTTCACATCAAACTCCAACAGAACCTTCATAAAATTCTGATGATATATTACTTTTGATGTTGATGTTGGCATATGTTCACTATTTGTCATAATAAAAACCTAAAAATATCCACTTTATTGTATGTTTCAAAGCTTACTGACATGATTTGTCAAGCAAAAATTGTTATGTTATATTAGAAAAATACATATTTTTACCGCTTGATGCGATAATCTAGGTTTTTAAGGGTTAAATTACACACAAAAACACAAGTTGTGGGTTTTATTTATGGAAAACAGTGCTGAGTTGTACATAATATTGTATAAGTAGTGAATTTGTGGAATAATTGTGGATTAAACAAATGTTGTGTTGCATTTTTTTGTTAATGTTTGACCTTAAATGTGCAGGAAAAAAGTGCTGTATTTAAGCTAATGTAGAAAATTGTTGGTTGCAATTTTTTTTTTTATCTTAAGTTAGCATTAGACACCTTTCTATGACTGAGAAGTAATAATTTTCTTAATATTTTCTGATTTATACACCTGAACATATCAAAACAGTGCAGTATTTCAGTTAAAGTAGAAAATTGTTGTTTGTTGCTAATTTTTTAAAGCTTAAATTAGCATTAGACACCCATTAATAACTGCAAATTGTTTTTATTTATGTGTTTATTGGAATTTTTTTATTTTATTTTTATTGATTTTTTGCTTAAATTAACATTAGACACCTTTTTGTGATGGACAACAGTGACATGCGTGTACCAAATTCACTATTTATGGTATTTTTTCTTAATATATTCAAATATAGAGACCTGAACATATGAAAACTTATGGAAAACAGTGGTGTATTTCAGTTAAAGTAGAAAATTGTTGTTTGTTGCTAAATTTTTTAAGCTTAAATTAGCATTAGACACCTATTAATAACTGAAAACTGTTTTTATTTATGTGTTTACTGGAATTTCTTATTTTATTTTATTTTATTTTTTTGCTTAAATTAGCATTACACACCTTTTTGTGATGGACAACAGTGACATGCGTGTACCAAATTCACTATTAATGGTATTTTTCTTAATATATTCCAATGTAAACACCTAAATATCAAAACAGTGTTGTATTTCAGTTAAAGTGGAAAGAGTTATTGTTTGTTGCTAATTTTTTTTTAGTTTAAATTAGCATTAGACACCTATTACTGGCTGACAACTGCGATAGAAGTTTGCTTAATTTAATATTAATAGTATTTTTCTTAATATTTTCTGACTTTTACATGTCAACATAACAAAAATGACAGAAAACAGTGCTGCATTTCAGGTGAAGTAGAAATTCACTGTGTTTGTTGCTCATTTTTTAGCTTAAATTAGCATTACACACCTATAGATGACCGAGAACTGTTGCTTTATTTACTATAATTGTATTTTTCTTAATATTTTCTGACTTATACACCTGAACATATCAACACTTGTGAAAAACAGTGCTGTATTTCAGTTAAAGTAGAAATTTGTTGTTTGTTGCTAATTTTTTTTCAGCTTAAATTAGCATTCAATACCTATTAATGACTCAGAACTGTTGCTTAATTTAGCATTAACATGATTTTTCTTAATATTTTTCTTATTCCCTCAGAATAATTCATGTTTTTAGATTTCAGCTGCTTCTAGTTTTTCTCCATTAACATATTTATGAGAGAAAATCCAAAAGAAACATGAAGTGAAAAAGAGAAAAAGCTGATCCCAAACAGGTAAAGATCAGAATCTAAGCAGCTGGGCAAGAAAATCACACTGTAAAACTGTCAAAATGAGGTCTTAAATCAGGAAGAAACATATTTTAGATGAAAGCAGGTTCAGATATTTGTGTTTGACACCGTTGAGTCATTAAATAGACGATAGTTACTGTGGAAATGTTGATAGAAACTAAACATAAGGGTGAACAATCACGTAAAAGGTAATTATAAAGTGAACAGTTCAATATTTTTTTGGATCAAAGTCAAATAATTTTTATGGAACGGCTTTATTTCCATCATACATGTGTTTCCGTGTTAATGTAGCATGAGAAATATGTGGAAAAAAACACAGGGTCAAAGGTCAAAGACATGATTTTCAACTGAAGGTGAATTGTTGTGTTAGTTGCTAACTTCTTTAGCTTAAATTAGCGTTAGACACCTAATAATAACTGAGAACTGTGATAGAGGTTTAATTCATTTAATATTAATGGTATTTTTCTTAATATTTTCTGGCTTTAACATGTGAGTATAACAAAAATGACAGAGAACGGTGCTGTATTTCAGGTAAAGTAGAAAATCATTGTGTTTGTTGCTAATTTTTTTTAGCTTAAATTAGCATTACACACCTATTAATGACTGAGAACTGTGACATAAGTTTGCTTCAGTTACTATTATTGGTATTTTTCTTAGTATTTTCTGATTTATACACCTGCACATATTAAAACTTGTGAAAAACAGTGCAGTATTTCAGTTAAAGTATAGATAATTGATGTGTTTGTTGCTAAGTTTTTATCTTAAATTAGCATTTGACTCCTAATAATAACTGCTTAATTTACTATTAATACAATTTTTCTTAATATTTTCTTATTCAAACAGAATAATCCATGTTTTTAGATCTATCATAATGTGAATAATTCAGTATTTTTCTGGATTAAAGTCGGATGGAACAGCTTTGTTTCCATGTTACTGTAACGAGAAATATGTGGGAAAGAATCACGAGGTCAAAGGTCAGAGCCATGATGTTCAACTCAAAGTGCAGCTGATTTGTGTTTGTTTATGTCCCACGGTGGACGCGCTAACATGTGTAGCCGTGTGTGTGTTTGTGGGTCCTCAGGGACGCTCCGGGGTGAACGGGGATCGTCCACATCGTCTTTTTTCCCACAGAGTTGGACTTTCTCAGCCGTGGTGATGAGTGTGTTTGTGTGGAAAACAGTCCACGCTTTGTTTCGTCCAGAAGACGCTCAAATAGAAAGAGGAAAAAAACAAAAACACGACTGAGGAGGAGGGGAAGCAGCCTCTTTAACGTTGGTTTGGACAAGTTTCATTTGTCCTGTTTATTTGATTTATTTTCCTGTTTTGTTATTCACATCATTTAACTTTCCTTCTGTTTATTTTTATTCATTTTTATTTAATTTTTTTTATCTTCTTTGGTTTCATCATTGTATTCATTTTCCTGTTTATTATTGTTCATGTTTAGTCCTGTTCATTTGATTTATTTTCCTATTGTTTTGTCATTTACATCATTTAATTTTTATTTATTTCCTTTCTTTTTTTTTTTCCTTATTTCCATCTTAAATCAACAGTTTAATGTGAAATAATCTGGTTGTTTTCAGTGACACTCACTGATGTCGACTCTGTGGATGTAAAACATATAAACTTCAGAACAATCCGTTTGGAAAACAAATACATTTTATCCACATTTGTGTTAAAATAAAAGACGTAAAATGTAAAATACAGTATCTACGCATTCCTCATCAGTCCTTTCCTGTGTTTTTGTGCAAACAGACTCAGCGTGAGGTCGACAGGAGTTTGTTCCATGACAAAAGGATGGAACCATTTCCATGTGTATGAGCCAGGCAGCAGCATTTGATGGTTCGACTCCGTGTCTGTGGGCGATGGACAAAGACTAACGACGGGAGAAAAGAGGAGGCGTGTCCGGACAACAACAACAACAACACGCATCACAAAGCAACCCGACAGACCCGTTACCTCCCATCGTGAGCACGCTCAGTATTGATATTCAGAGGGCGTCGTCATGGCAACGAAACGACGCCTGTTACATGGAGATACATGAACAGAAGGCACCGAAAAGTCGACATCAGTGAGTGTTACTGAAAACAACCAGATTATTTCACATTAAACTGTTGATTTAAGATGGAAATACGAAAAAAAAACCCAGATTTATTAGAATTATTAAACATCGCTTAAGTCAGTTTGTTTCAATGTATGTTTTGTTTTTGTTTTTTCATATTATTTTTAATCAGTGTGATTCATGCACAAAAGGAGGACGGATCAAACCTGAAAATATCAGATGAAACAATGAAAAATACGGAATATTTCATGCACAGAGTTAATATAAGTTTAGTCAGAGTTAAAAAAAGAATGACTTCTATTTAAAACACCACATCACAGCTGATGTTACTGGTTTAATTATGTGTTTTTGCAGAAAATTAATGAGCTCTGTCAATCTGCTGTTTTTCAACTTATACTCCAGCATTTTTAATTGATGTTACTGGCTTAATTGTAGGTGTTTTTGCTCAAGTTAAGCATCTTATATGCAAAAACATAGCTCTTTCTCTAAATCATCTTTGACTAATTATCTACAAATTGCTTAAAAACATGATTTTTACACTGTAATAGACTGAACCTTCACGTATATTATCATATTGGTAGGAAAATACTAGTTAAATCCAGTCATCATCGTTTTTCTGCAGAAAAATCCATTAATAAATGAATAAATGTGTTAAAAATGCTACAATATAAGTGAAAAAGTAGCAGACTATCATGTCTGAGCATAAAATGTAGAGGAAAACAAAACAAAAAACAATAATTTCTCAAAATGGTAAATGATGTTTATGTCTTATTTTGTCTTTTTAAAACAATCTAATTAATGGAAAATTTACAGTTACAGCATCTGATCCTGTTGCTTCAGTAGAAAGTCATTCATATAAGACTATGATATTATATGTAATAAAAAAAACACTAGAATGTAAATTAAAAATCAACAAAAGAGCTAAAAATGAAAAAAAAAACTTAACTACTTTTCATTACATTTGATGATTGATTTAGTAGCAGATCATCTTTAGAAAATGTTTACTCTTTGACAAAATGTTAAATTTCTTCTTTTGAGTCTCTTTCATATCTTTAGTCTTTTACGTCACTGCTTCCATCGTATTTTTCTTTTTTTTATATTGTTCTTGTCTTATTCAGCACTATTTATCTCAACCCATTACAGTGTTGCTTCTGCAGAAAAAAACTGTTAAATTAATCCCAAAAATACACATTTTTATGCCTGAGAAGCTAAAAAGTGAAGTGAAAGTAGTTTGAATCATTTCCAATTTTTGTGATTTCAAATAAACTTAAACTGATTAAAATAACAAAGTTAAGTCCATGTTTTAAGTCTGTTTCAGTCATTTAATCTAACAATATTTCAACAAACTGTCCTATGGATGAAAAATAAGCAGATTTCTGAAATTGAACCATTCATTTAATAATAATATAATCATTTTGATAAATCACACAAGTGTGAGAACAACAGTAAACGATATAAAACTTAGAGGGAAGTCTGTTCTAAAGTCACTGAAGCACAAACCGGACTCCGATTAAATATTAAACTGACCTCGGCTTAAAATCGTGGAAAATCCAGACGCAAAGCAGCTGAACTTTCCTGAAGCTCCTGCAGGTCAGAGGGAAATCACTCCAACTGAAATGTCAACACTCTGGCCTCTCCCACTTATCCAATCAGATCAAACAGCTGCTATCAGCCATGCAGACAGCCCATTGGACACTTGCTCTACTTAAGCCCCGCCCCCTTTGATCCCCAATGGAAACACTGGCTTTTAAAGGAGCATTTGCATCGCTGGACAGTTTTTACACAAACTGCAGATGGAAAACGCTCATATGGGATTGAACTGATCTCAAAGGAAATCTTAAAATAGCAGAAGAAACGTTCATGGATCTATTACGGTCAGATTTGTTTAGTTTTAGGGTCGCCAAGTGACTAATTTAGTGAAAAATACAAGAATCAATGAACTTTTTCCAAAAACAGAAAAATATAACAAGATGAAGATGGTGAAAACAGTGAAAACAAGAGAAAATGAAGTAAAAAAGAAAAAAAAGCAAGAGCACGACTTTAAGAAGGAGCATTTTGCCAGTGGAAAATATTTTTTATAAACCGTTTTCATTGTGTTTTCATGTTGTTTTAAAGTGATCAGTGACTTTACTTCATTATCAGTGATGGACGTTCTAAAATCACACCAAGAGTCTTTCATCTGACACTGACAGAGTTTGTAAAAATGTCGATTCATGGCTTTTTTAGTCTTAATGAGGTGGGGAAAAAAAAAACAAAACACATAGATGAAGTTAAAGGAGGAAACTGTCACAGATTTAAGAAAGTCCACTTTTTGTGACCACAAAAGGACCAAATACAGTAACACGACACTGTTTTTATGGGGTCGCCGAGTGAAGAACTTAATTAAATCTGCAAGATCAACGTGTAAAATCAATGAACTTTTTCGAAAAACACAAAAAATCTAACAAGATGAAGAAAACATGAGAAAATGAAATAAAAAGATGCAACTTCCAGAGGGAGGGTTTTGTCAGTGGAAAAGCATTTTTAAAACCATTTTAGTTGTTTTTTCGTGTTTCTCTGAAGCGATTGTAAACATTACTTTTCCATCAGTGAGCGACGTTCCAAAATCCAAAATCACACCAAATATCTTTTATCTGACATTGATACAATGTGTGAAAATGTAGATTCGTTTCTTTTTTTAGTCTTAATGAGGTGAAAAAAACCCACATGGATGAGGTTAAAGGTGGGAGCAGTGTCACAGATGAGTTTTTTTTCCTGTGTTCTGTCGGTGCTTATGGGTTCAGAGTGGATCCGAACACTGTAACTGCTCATGTCTGAACTAATTATCCAATCAAATTGTTTCTATGTGCGACAGAAACTGCAGTTTATTATCTGTAAGTACAGCTTCCAGACTGACTATAAACCAATAAACTATGACAGGCATCCTGTCTGTCCATCATCTGCAGGTGTGTGTGAGTGTGTGTGTGTGTGTGTGTGTGTGTGTGAGTGTCTGTGTTCCTCATAAACTACACAAACCAGAGTGACTGGATGGATGTGGTCCCACATACCGACGCTTGAATTAAATATGACGCAGGAATCAAAAGACGCTTTGATGCTTTCAGATCTCAGGAGGTGGAGGAGGTGAACGGTCCGGACTGGCTGGATTGTGTGTCTGTGTGCGAGTGTGTGTCTGTGTGTGTCTGTGTGTGGTCCCTCTGGACTGTAACACAAAGGGGATTACTCTAATGACTCCATTCACCACTATTGTTTGATCCACATTAACACACATCCTCCCTATTCATGTCCTGCAGCCGACTGGTGTGTGTGTGTGTGTGTGTAAGAGAGAGTTTGTGTGAGACTCTGTTTGTGTGTGTGTGAGTCTGTGTGTGTCAGTGTGTCGTCTTTTCAGGTGATATTTCCTAGTCTGTCATCCAACCGAAACTCATTTTCGACTCAGAATAACACGAAGCGCATCACGACACGATCACATCATCAGTAAAAGAGAAAAAAAAAGTGAATTTCTGTCTGAATTTTACTTAAAAAAACCCATTAAATTAAAGATATTCAATGACAATAAAAACAGAACTGACTGTAAATGGAAAAGATCAGCAAACAACGACACACTTCTGCAGAAACCTAAGTTTAAAAAAAATCTAAATGAAAAAAGTCATTTAAAAACTTAAAACTTTTAAAAATAGAAATAATTTTAAAAAGAAAAATGAGGAAACCCTCCATGTTCAGACACCTACATGTTTAATAATAATAAAAAAAATAATAATTTAAAAAAATGAGAAACCTGCATATTTACTGAAAAACAAATGTAGTTTTAAAGTGTGAAACGTCATCAAAATGCACATAGAATTACAGCTAAAAACACCACAAAAAAACTAAATAAATGTCCAAAACCTCCTGAATTACAGCATCCAAATACTTTATAAAACAATAAAACTCATATTTGATGCTATCAAACACATATTCACATCTAATATATACATAAAAAAATCTACTAAACCATTATGTAACAATAAAACATCATCATTTATCATCATCTAATCAGTATAAATAACAAAAATATGTAAATAAACCTCCATATTTACTCAAAAAAGCAGTTTTCGAGTGTGAAACGTCATCTAAATGCACATAAAACAACAGAATCACAGCTCATACTCATAAAAAACTCCAAAAGCCAAACAAAAAAAACTAAATAAATGTCCCAAACTTCCTGAATTAGTGCATCCAAATACTTTATAAAACAATAAAACTCATATTTGATGCTATAAAACATATTAAATACACAATATGTTCACATCTAATGTCAAAAAAATCTACTAAACCATTATGCAACACTAAAACGTCATCATTTATCATCATCTGATCTTTGTTTTTTATGGTCCAACGTCGCGTGTCCACAGGTCGGACTCTGAACGCCTCCGTCAGAACAAACACAGATGACGTGACCTGACTCACAAACGCATCCACGCCTTGAATAAACATGAAGGGAAAGTCGATAGGACCGGCGCTGAAAAGAACATGACTGGTCTGAGCCATAAACGCATCATTTCGGTCCAGTCCAGTCGAACAGGAAACGGTGGATTCACCCGCTCTGAATCACAGCTTTAATGGTTTCAAGGCCGGTTTCAGTGCATTGTGGGAAAGCGGCAGGACGGGATCAAACATGTGACCCTGGACAAACAGGAAACTCCACTGACACGCGTTGATCCCCTGGCAGCAGCGGCAGAAGGGGATTATGGGAGTGGATGGCGGATGAGCAGCACAAGTAAAGACCACAGCGCTGCTTTAAAGCCACGGGAACATATTTATTCCACATGTCGGACGACGGCGAGGACGGGACGACCGAATACGACCACGTCTGTCACATGACCCCACAACCATCAACCACATCCACATGAACGCGAACATAATCTGACTTTATGTGTTTGCACTGCACTTCTGAAGAACAAAACACCCTGTACACACACATTGGACAGTGTAAACAGTAAAAACAGACACTATTACTGAGTAGAACTCCTATTATACACAGCGTTTCCTTTGGTGAGTCATGGATTTAACTGGAAATCTGCTTCAAATGTGTGTTCATTACCTCCGCCAAGGAGGTTATGATTTTGCAGGCGTTTATCTGTCTGTCTGTCTGTCTGTTTGTTTGTCTGTCTGTCTGTTTGTCTGTTTGTTTGTCTGTTTGTCTGTCTGTGTACAAAATAACTCAAAAAGTTATGGACGGATTTCGATTAAATTTTCAGGATAGCTTAGGAATGATACAAGGACCAATAGATTAGATTTTGGTGAAGATCAAACACTACCTTGGCGGAGGTCTGCGCTCTCTGA
>JAQQZY010032030.1:0-11243 GCA_030068375.1 Ostorhinchus rueppellii | reverse complement strand
AGACACGTCACAGTAACATCATGTGACGCTTCTGACGAAGGCTACAGGAAGTAACTGAAACTAGTCAAGCAGGTAAATAAACAACTACCCCTGTCTGATCGATTATAATTGTAAGTGGAAGACAGTATGAAACTATACCAGAGCATTTACACCTGTTTACACATCTAATGCACTGACACCTAGGCACATTTAATGTCCATATTTGGGTCCTATTTATGAACCCAATGAGTTTGACAGCCCTGTTCTAGATTATGTTGTTATTCTTTTTTTTTTTGGTTCTTTGGTATCATTTGGATCCAGTTGATAGTCTGTGTTCACTTTGTGTCTAGTTGTAGACAGAGCCCCTCATTTCACTGACAAAATCATCCATCAAATACACACGCTGGATGTCTTTTAAGGTTGCACCGATCCGATATTAGGACCAGATATCGGCCCTGATATCAACATTTCAGCTGGATCAGGGATTGGTAAAAGCAACACACCCTTCCTCTTTACTGTATTTTGCGACACGGACTACGTCATGCATGCCAAATGTAATTCTAGAAGTAACATGACGGACCTGTATGTGGAGGACGTGGTAGGTTATGTAGCTGTAGATAAAACTGTGAGAAAGTGAAAGTGAGCTCCCCTCATCTTATCATAGACTACCTGCTGCCCCCCAAAACCATATATGCAACCGGAGGGTGGGACAATGTGCTGGATGATATGCCCCCCGCCCTAAATACATGAATCCATGAATTTTGTTTTCATGTTTATGTAGAAGTTTTCATGTTTTCCAAAAAATTAGTTTTATTTCTAGGCACCAACACAGGATTATTTTGTTTATTTTGCTTTTTGACACCTGGCTGAACTCCATAAAACAGTTCCATGGTTAGAACTCGGGAAAAACATAGTTTAAAAAAATGAAGGAAAATCACCACAACACTGGAAACAGCAGCAAAAACAAACAAAGCAAACAAATAAAAGACGGTTAAAAAAAAAAAAAAAGCCCAAACCATTTATTTTTATAGTGAGTCACTCTCACTCACTGCTCTGTGTTTAACCCCCAATTCCATAAGGGGTAGGGCTTGAACTGAGCATGCTCATATGTCTATGGAAAGAAAAACATCTGTTGTATCAGCACGATTGAAAATTCTAACTATTGAACAAATGGTTGAATTTTTATGAATATTTAAATAAATCATTCAGAATGCTCACTGGTGACACGTCAGGGGTTAAAGGGTTCAAATGCTTCAGTGAGAAAAAAATATATCTGCATTCGCTGTTTGTTTTTGTGGTTTACAGTATTTGAAAGGACATAAACTCTACGCTTTCAGAAATACCTCTTCGTTTCTGTACAACTCAAACAGACGACAGTTGTACAATAAAAGCTGTATTATACAGTGAATAGTGTCAGATGTGTTTTTTTGTGTGAAGATGATTTTAGTGGAGACAGGCCCACATTCTGGTCGTCATTTTCCCATGAACCACTGTTGTACCTGCACAGGATGAATTCAGACTTTGACTCTGCTTCAACAAAGACAGTGTTTTTATTGTACAAGTCAAGAACTCCTTATCTTGTTTTTTACTTTTCTCATAATCAGAGGGACAGTTGGGTGAATTTCTTTCTTGTTCAGTCAATGTCGAGGTCTTTGTATGAGCTTTGCATTGACTCTTTCTGCAAAATGAAAAATGTGACCACAAGAAATGACAGCAAAGCTCTGGCAACCTTCAACAACTACTGGAATAGAACAGTTTCAGCAGCATTTATTGTGAGTTCAGTCTCCACACAATAACCTATACATGGAGCAAAATCAGAAAGCACAAGATTCAACCCAGACTGAATGGGTTTCATTCCATCAAATACTTTGAGCAGTGAATGACTTTCATCACAAATCTTTCTTCACATTTGTAAAATCCCCGTGATAGCTCAATTATTACTAATTTAACAGACCAGACCTAAAACTACGGATGTCCCGAGCCGATCTAAAGGTTGTATTGGCTGTCGATCTGGCATTTCTTAGCAGATTGGATCAAATTTAGGCACATGATCAGGCCGATCCCGTTTTCACAGTTTTCAGCATCGTTCCGGTTAACAGGTTCCATAAAAAAAATGAAACATCATGCAACATGTCCGCTGTGTGGGAATACTTTTCAGTTTAGTACGGTTTGAATTTGAACCCTCCAGCTGCTGCTACACTATCTTTAGATTCATTTGGACATAAATCCAGTGGATTTCTACAACCTGTTTGAATTCCTTCTTAATTAGTTGTGTCTATAACTAGTTCTGTCCCCACATTTGCACATATAAGGTCCAGATTTCAGACCAACATTTCTCCAGTTCCACTGAATTTAGAGATGCGCTGACCCCAAAACAGTATCAGGATCAGGCCTCAGATATAAAAATTAATAAGTACTGGACAGTATCGGAATATGACATGACGTCACCGATCCACTTTCCGATACAATAATATAAAATAACAGCTTCACTGCACAGTAGGAGTGAGTTCCACACATTTGCAGCAACTAGGCCAAAGTGACATCACCTGGGTAGACCCCCATACTAGGGGCCGGTGGCCGATCCCCAGCTTATAGGCAACCCACGGGATCCCCTCTCTCTCCCCCGTCTAATGACCGCCCATACCTCCAACACATGATCAATGGAGCAGAAAAAATTAGGTGCTCTTTAAATAACAATCAATACATTTTATAAAATATGAGAGCCTCTTTTACACTGTGTGGATATGTGGCCTGGCCTGGAGCTTTAAAAACATTTTAGATGTTTATATTGTTATTGATCTATTTTGTTAATTGATTTATTATCTTTTCACCTTCAATGGTACCAGAATGCACTGTCTTAACTGTCTTTATGTGTGTCTGGTTTATACTGTTTTTTTGGGGGGGTGGGGGTTCTGTTTGTTTATCATGTCCAGTGTCAGGCTCTGTATCATAGATGCATTGCTTAAAATTATGAATGTGGTGCTTCTTAAATGAAAAGTACTATAAATGTTGAAAAGTTCCATAAATAAAGTTTGAAAAAAATGTTGTTGGTTATGTTACGAAACATAATAAAAACATTTGGGTCATACTTTGGTTGAATTTAATTTTTATGCTGGGAGGAGTTATTTGGATGATAACCACATACCAGAAATTCACGTTATGAAATCTAAACATAATAGTGAAAAGTATCAGTATTGGATCGGTATCAGCAAAACTAATCATAAACAAAATTGGAAGCAAAACAAATCCACATCGGGACATCATTACCGAAAACAAGATCAGTGGATCCAGTTGTTCACCGGCTGCTATTCAGGTCTTTGAGGGTTCATTAGATGAAGAAAACCATCTGATGACCTCAGTCCACATCCTGTTTTCATATCCTCAGACCCGAGTGGCCCCTGAAGGACCCTTACATTTACAGCTGAGGAACAACGAAACCGTGATGAATTCAGAAGCATGAACCCAATAATGATGTTCCTTTGTGTTGGAGAGGGGTGGTAATGAGAGCATCAACATCTCAGACACAGTTACATCAGCGGTGCTTTCAACCTGCTCCTCAAACGGACGTGAACTCACCGCTTCATTCACCTCCAGAGTACGATCATGAAGCCGACAGCTGAGGACGGAGCCTCCTCAGACCTCAGACCCAGACGACCAAAACCAGAGGACAGGTTCCTCATTATGTGGATCATCTTCACTCTTCAGGATCCACGTCACTACGCAGATCTTGTACTTGAAACTGAAGGAAGATGAAATATCGGGGAAAAACATCAGGATTAGATCATGCATCCCATGTCAGTTCATAATAAAAGCTGAAAGATGATCAGAAGCAGAATACTTTAGTAATCCCAGGGGAAATTAATGTGTGTTACAGCTGCTCGTTGCAAGTTGATATGTTTGGATAGATATTGATGTTATTGATGATGATATCAAATCATCAGGAACAGAACACCTTCCAGCTGGAGACATGACGTGTCCCAAAATCTATGTCCATATATATTAGACATATTGACAATTTAGAAATATTGAGGGAGAACATTTAAAATCATGATCATGGATCAAAAGAAAAACAAAAAATCAATGTTGAGAGAAATTCAGTAAAAATAGGACCAAGGCTTCGTAGTCCAACGGCATATTTAAAGACAATTACTGACATTCATTTGACCTTCCAGGGCCAGTCAAGGTCAAAGGTCACAGCATCAAATGAAAGCCCATTTGTGACTTCCTATCTATTACCAAAAGCAATCATATCAATATCTTCAACTGTTTTCGAGTTACAACATTTTGAAATGTGTCCTATTGTAAACTGATGGGGATTTTTAACATTTAAAAAATTCATAAAAACTTCAAAAATCCATATTTCTCAACAAACTTAGCAGACCTTACCCCAAAGATGTTCCACAACAAATATCAACTTAATCTGACTGGCGAGAAGAAGATGCTTGAAAAATTGTTTACAGACTAACGAACGAACGATGAACAGATGACGGACAACAACTGGTACCAATAGTCCATCAGACCATCAGACTAAAATGGTTTTTAGTGGCACTGAGGCATTATGGAAACAAAGAGATCAATTTAAACCAAACTAACCACTGCAGTGATATTTATCACAGTATTAAACTATATTCTGACATTAGCCTTTGTTCTGAAATTGTGCAAGATTAGGGTTAGTTTTGCCTTTTGTCTGGGGGTTATACATATAGTTTTTATTGATGATTTATTGGTCTAGCGCTGTGTTTTGTGAATTTGGGGCCTGGGATTCAGATGAGTTTTTACTGATGCCATTTCTATTGTTCTTGGATTCAATGCTAATGCTAACTGCTGCCTTTACTGATCTCAGATTAATTAAATTTAAAATAGAGGCTATTAAACAGACAAACATATGTTAAATAATTCCACCATATATTACACTTTAAGTTAAGATACAATACATGTATGAAATCTGTCACATTATATCAGTTTAATAAACTCCTATTAAGGAGTAAACTGCATTTATGATATTGTGCGTTACTTCTGCAGTAGTAGTTGAGTATTAAACAGAGTTGATTTTGCTTTTTTAGTTTATATTACCTTTATTGTGACATCTATAAACCTGTGGATGAAGCGATCATCTTCAAACTGTTGATGTTTAGAAGTTATTCATGAGGCTGTTCAGTCCTGCACTGTAAACCACATATATCAAGGACAGAACAGACTGTATTCTGAGTTCTGATGTAACCAGATAAAAGGTTATTTATGACTTTAAAATCTTTTTTCAGGTCAGAACATCAGCAGATTTCCCAAACATGTATAGTAAATTTCAGTTTAAGGCAAAGTTGAATATAATGAATGACTTCAGTGCTTCGGTTGTAATATTTTGTATTTGATTTCTTTCTGTGAGTTTGTCAATAACCAACCTCATAAACTAAACTTTCATTAAATTCATCCATATAGTGGACATTGGAGACATTTTTTTCCCCCTCATGGACATGTGGTGTTTCATTGGTTAATCAAAAACAGTAGGAAACTCAAATCATTTTACTGCATTCAAAGACTGTTTTTCAGTGAAACATTCCAAACGTGGTTGAGCCTCTTTAAATCAGCTGAATGTTAAAACCAAAACCTCCACTTCTATCCTTCAGTCAGTGTCTTGGTCTTTCCAAATAAATAACCTTCATTCACTTCAGTTTAGACACCATGACTCATACTTCACTGATTATTTCAAAGTTTTATTCTCCAACTTTGAGCAATGAATTACTTTGAATTACTAAATGTTTGATGCTTTTATGCAAACTTAATGTAAAAGTAGAAGAAACTGGTGGATGGAGAAGTTTTAATCACAGTGAAAAGATGCTGAATGAGTAACAACAGCCTCTAAAGTCATCATACAACAATAGTGCAGCAGTGAAAGGGAAGTATGTAAGGCTCCATGAAGGATGGATGAATAGAAAGACGAGAGAAACTAGGGATGGATGGATGGATGGATGGATGGATGGATGGATGAACCCCAAGGTTGAAAAACACCGTTTTAAGGAAACATTAATGTTTCTATGTCTGATCCTCATGAACAGGACATGATGTCTCCCAATATTTATGTCCATATAGTTTAGAAACATCAATATTTCCTTTAAGTTTAGGGGAAATTTTCCTTCCCAAGTGAGACGTTTCATTTTAGAAATTTAGAGGGAGAACATTTGAAATCATCGTCATGGATATTCAAAAAAGTAAATCAAACCAACGTTGATATAAATTCAGTTCAAACCATCTCTGAGACATTTAGGAAACAAAGATAATAATTTAACCCAAACTAACTAATGTAATGATATGTATCCCATAATATAAAAGTACATTCTGACATTAGTCATTATTGTTTTGGATCCCAGACCCCCGTTAGAAAACAAACACCTGGATTCAACATGTTGACATATTTTTGGTCCATACCTAAACCATGTCACATACTGAGACAGTTTTCCTCTTGTGGTCCAGAGTTATTAATCATCGGAACTGAGTCTGTTCATCTCCCCGGTTCTCCAAACATCAACCTTTGTTCTGATTAAACAGGACATCCTTATCAATCAACCATCCTCTTAACCTGAGGTGCACTTAAATGCCTCATCAGCCCTGGGACTCAAACCCACCACCTTTTCTATGTCCAGATGTTAACGAAGCGATGGAGGTGGAAGTGGTGAAGTGGTGCTTCAGCTCCAGTTCCACCTCCGGGACCAGAAGAAGTTTGAATCACAGGAGAAACACAGAGTGAAGTCATTAAAACACAACTGCAGCAGGGAGAGAAAGAAAGATGGATGAAAGAAAGACAGAAAGACATAACAATGAATGAAGGAAGTAAAGCACAGGTGTCAAACACGCGGCCTGGGGGCCAAATCCGGCCCGCCAAAGGGTCCAGTTTGGCCCTTGGGATGAATTTGGGAAAAGCGAAATTACACTCAAATATTAACAATCCTTTTAGTTCAGGTTCACAATCAGACCAATTCAATGTCAAGTGGGCAGGACCAGCAAAATACTAAAATAATAACATAAATAATGACAACTCCAAATTTTTCTCTTTGTAAATGTAAACAGTTTCATGTATTTACACTTAAATTATAATTTTGCAAAAAATGTGAACAACCTAAAATGTCATAAGAGAAGTAAGTACAGTTTTACCAATAATCTGCCTGTTATTAAATGTTTTGTGTATCTGTAAAGGTTTATGTTATAATGTAGTACATGTGTAATTGATAAACTGAAGCATAATATTGTTAAAATTACCCTTATTTTTTCAGTTTATTCATGTTATTTACATGATTATTTAAAAGGATAGTTTGTAAATATTTTCACAATGTAAATTTATTTTTTTCACTTTAAAACATAGAGAAAAGGTTCAATTTGACATTATTTATATATATTTATGTTATTATTTTACTGGTCCAGCCCACTGCAGATCCAATTTGGCTGAATGGCCCCTGAACAAAAATGAGTTTGACACCCCTGAAGTAAAGGATGGGTGGGAGGGAAGGATGAGGGTGTGTCCGTTGGTTCATTCCTTGTTTGTTCTGCTGCCATCGTTGTCGCTGTGGTCATTGTCGTGGTCGTTGTCATGGTCGTCATGGTTGTTGTCATCATGGTCATTGTCGTCGTGGTAGTTGCCGCACTTGAGGTTGTTGTCGTCGTGGTCGTTGTCGGCATCGTCCACATCAGCTGCAGCTCCTTTATCCTGCTCTAACTTCACCTCCGCTGTGATGTGAATAATAATGAACCTCATGGTGTGTCGTGTGTCAGAGCCACAGGTTAAAGAAGTGAAATGAGTCAAACTGAACCGAGTCCTAAACCTTCACTCCCACATCATCGACTGCCTCCAAACACTGACTCATCTCGACCTTTAATTAGACTCATCACATCGAATATAAACTCACTCTTTTTTGGGTCAGAGTTGAATTTATTTTTTCCCACACAGAAATGTCCTGGTCATCACCACGTTTTTACTGCAACAAAAGAACAAACAGATGTAAAAACATGTTCACTGTGACTTAATCATTCATCGACAGTGATCATTAATCATTTCATCCATGGTTCAGTGATTAATAAGGACCTTTAACCCTTTAACTCTTTCTCTTTAATCCTTTAAATTATGGCCAAAATGATAATCAGTTATTTTGATGAATATTGCGATCACAATTATCCATCATGTTACGGGAAACATCTGTATTTTTATTGCACTACTTATATGTAAACAGTTTTCAGTGCATAATGAAACTTTAAATAAAAATAAATGACCAAAAAAAAAAAAAAAATACATACATATATATATATATATATATATATATTTATATATTTTTTTATTTTTTTTATTTACCCATGATTTTTTTAAATTTACTCAGGGCTAACTGAATAATATGCTATTATTATGCTTGGAAATAATGGCATGAGGGAACCACATGTCTCGTGTTGAGTGTTTTGACTATTTTTCTGAAACCCTCACTGTTCACTGTGTTTATTGGACACATATTTGGCCAAATAAAACAATGTTGTGTCTCTTATTTCCACGTATCTTTGGGCAGTAGATGATACAGTGTTGCTGTTATGGTTGTCTGGGTTGCTACTGGACATCGGCGGGGATTTTGTGAAGCAACATAAGCTTTGGCCTTTACGTATTCCTGGTGTTTGTGTTGGTAATGTTTTTTTTTCAGATGGTTGAACAGATTAGTTGTGCTACCCTGCAGGGCAGACACAACTCTACCGCACTCTTTACAAATGACCTCTTCTTGTTTAATGTCACTTGACCTGAATCCGAAATGAGTCCAGACAATAGATGTTGATCCACTTGGAGGATCCAGCTCCAGCTTCTCACCATGATGCTCCTCATCTCCTATTGTTACTGTAATTTCTTCTCTTGGCATGACTCACTCTCATCAGTCCATCACTGCAGGGTGTGTCCACTTGTTATTTTGGCAGCTTAATGAAGCCTTAACTATGCATTTGCCCCCTGGTGGTTGGTCGACAACTAGTTGAAAAAGGGCTTCGTTAGATTGAGAGCATGAATGTTTAAATGTAAATATCACAGACGATCAGGTTAATTTCATCATGGCAGTCAAAACCCTGATCACGATTAAAATTCGATTAATTGTGCAGCCCTATGTTGAAGATACTTTTTTCCTCCATTCTCTCCAACTGTTTACTCCTGGAGGATTGTGTTGGTGTCTGTCCATTGGCTGAGTCTGGTTGATTCCGGCATTAATTGTAAAGTGTCATGAGATAGCTTTTATTATGATGAAATAAAACTTGGGTAATTGAATATCTGCCCCCGAGATGTCGACGCCTGTAGAAAATGGAACTACTCAAGTTAAATAGTTCTGGTGGAGTTTTGTTGAGTTAGGATCAGGATTAGATGAGGCGTGGGCATCTCCACTGTGTCAAATTGTCGCCCAAATAAGAAGACGTTTGCTGACTCAGAAAACCAGTTCTATAAATAGGCCCAGTCATGTTCTATCTGAATCAATCCCCCGTTAAATTTGTGAGGTTGTCAGGTTCTGTCTTAGTGTTCCCTCTGGTGAGGATTTGCTGCCATATCATACATTTCATACAAAAAAAAAAAAAATCAATAATAGGCTTACACATTAGGCTATGTATATTAAAGTATTAAGTTTAAAAGTTTATGGTTTTATAACATGGAACAGTGGGTGCAGTGGTAGCGTCTTTATGGGTGGGTTCTGCTCCCTGTCACTACCGGATCAACTGCCCATTTGATCATGTGCGACAGTAACTGTACTTGGACAAACTCCTACAAATGTGTTGGCAGAGATGATCAGAGTCGTTCTGCACAAAAGATGACTAGGGGTGTATTTACATCTGGAAAGTCCTTCGGTCCACTTATTTGATTCAAATCGAATGCAGCCTTTTTTTCTGTTTGGGTCGGATCACATTCTCAGTGCACTTTTTGCTAGTGGAACAAAATTTGTAAACAGAAGCACAATTGTGACCAACTCCATTTACATTGAGCAGAAAAGTCAGGGGTGAGGTGAATCAGAGACGGCAGGTGTTGACGAAAGCAAACATGGAAGTCCTACATGACCATGGACCGAATGTCAATGAGACATTCCGTCTCCTCATTGCTCCACATCTGTCCATGGCTCACTGCTGTTGCTGTTGGCTCTGACTACAAATGCAGCGTAACCACTTCCCATTTTGCTGATTACCCACAAAGCCATGCAGCTTCGGTGGCTCACGGTTCCTTGGTTTGTTTTGGCTCGAGGTCGGTTATACTCACACTAGAGGTGAAATGGCCCAAAGTTCATTTGGAAGTGGACTGAGACCACCTTTAAGAGGTGGTCTCGGTCTGCTTGTTTAGTTCAAATTAGAATTTGCATGTTTGTATTCACACCTATAAAAAAGTCTGGACTTTCCAGGGAAACAAACTCTGGTCCATTTTAAACAGACCAAACAAACTAGGTCTGAATACACCCAAAATCAATGAGTGACAATGATCGATTCCACAGGAAACACTGTGTCTCTATGTTCCAGTCCTGTGGTCTGGATGCAGATCAATCTCCCAATAGAAGTGGGCGGGACTTTCACAGGAGGAGGAGGAGAAGGAGAACTCAACTCAAGTCTATATATGACTCCTATGAGTGATCAATAGGAACTAGACTGATATCTGGAACCGTTTACATGTTATAAACCATCAAAATATTTTAAAAATTCATCCAATATTAAAAAATCTAAAATTCTCAAAACTGAACAAACTTTGTTGGCATTGTTCCAAAGAAGATGCATTAAAACATTAAATTAATCCAATTTGTAGCTGCAGAGAAGAAGATTGTTAAAATCTCAACATTGGTGACCTTCAATTAGACCCTTCAAGGTCAAAGGTGATGAACCCAAATGAAAGTCCAAATAGAGGGTTCCTACATGTTTCTACTAGTGAAATTTAAGACTTTTTAAGGCCTTTTTAAGACACGTAGAATACAATTTAATGCCCAATTCACAGCCACAGTGGCACAGTGTGACCCCCAAGAATTTAGGGAACTGTATTTATGTACAGTGGTCCCTCAGTCTCGCCGTTTCGTGGATTTTTTCAGTGCAATTTTGCATGTTTTTTTTTTTTTTTTAAAGCATATGAACATTCATTGTGTTCTGCATCCTGATTGGCTGACTGTCGATCATTGTCAGACAATCTCTTCTGTGCCCTGTTTCCTGTACAGTGCAAAATGATTCATTCATTCATTTTCTATACCCGCTTTATCCTCACTAGGGTCACGGGGGTCGCATGGAGCCTATCCCAGCTA
>JAQQZY010031922.1:0-11248 GCA_030068375.1 Ostorhinchus rueppellii | reverse complement strand
TAGGGAAACACAAATACTGTTCAATTATGGCAGCAGTGGGACACCTTAGACTGGGTGGAGCTGGAAGAATACATTTGGTAAGAAGTTTATAAATGTACAATGGCAGTGTGTGACTTTGGTGATTAGATTGTGTGAATCTCTAAGTAAAAACTGTTACAAAAGGTGTGTGTGTCAAACACAGTTTGTTTTGTGTGTATGTTATCACAGGCTATGGGGATGGAGTAACAGGATACCTGGGTGCTATGGCAGGGAACGGCTACGGTAAGTAATAGCCCTCCAAATGCCATCCACAGAGAAGCTCAGATTCCAAAAGAACTTCACTGAATGTAAATATCAGAGTCCTGTAAGAGTCACTGCAGGAAACAAACAACTTAAAAATCAGAGATTTAACCTTGAAATGTGAACGTCTGTCTCAAACAAAGACGAGCCATTCTTTATTCTGTTTGGTGTCACATGGATTTAGCATCAAACCGTTTCTGACAGGACTGAGGATCTTCACTGAGACAAACTGATCCTTTTTGTTCTCACTGTAGGTGGAGACACCGGAGGAAAGGTTCTGTCCACAGGTATGTTTCAGAATACTGGCTAGAATATTGAATTTCCACTTTGGTGCAGAATAAATGTATAATTTGTGTCATATTTTTACCTGTATTATTTTCCCTCGACAGGTTATGGGAACGGTTATGGCGATAGTTATGGAGCCGGTAAGAACAGTCTTGAATAAAAAATGTGAAGTGCAGATATTACACAGATGATTGTAACAGTGTTTAGTGCTATGTTCCAGGGCTCGGTTTCCCTGCTGAGTTAACTGATGTTGCTGAAAGTAAATCAGGGAAAAGTAAAGGTAATGAATGAAGTAGTTTTAACCTAGTGAAACCAATAACAGACGACTACACTAACACCTGGAAGTTCTATCATCTACATCAGAGGTGTCAAACATGCGGCCCGGGGGCCAAATCCGCCTCGCCAAAGGATCCATTCCAGCCTGTTTGATGAATTTGTGAAATACAAAAATTATACTGCAGATATGAATCATTTTAGTTCTGGTTCCACATACAGAACAATTTAATCTGCAGTGGGTCTGATCAGTAAAACACTATCATAATCACCTATAAATACTCACAACTCCACATTTTTTAAAATCAATATACATCATGTCATTTTACTGCATTTATAGTAAAATAATTATTTCCCCAAAATGCAAATAATCTGAACAAATATGAACATTTTGAAGTATCTGAAGCCTGCCTGTTAGTAAATGTTTTGTGAATTTGTAGATCTACTATGATGTGTAAGGTGTAATTTACATGTGTAAATGATCAACTGAAACATAATACTGTTAAAATTGCATTTCGTTTTCTTAAGAAATGCCAGTTTGTTCATATTATTCACATTGTTTTAAAGGATAGTTGGTAGATGTAAACATTTTCATCGCATAATTTTACTTTTTTTGCAGTAAAACATAGAGGAAGGTTTGGAGTTAACATTATTTCTATATTATTACATCATTATTTCACTGGTCTGGCCCACTGCAGATCAAATTTGACTTAATGTGACTCCTGAACTAACAGGAGTTTGACACCCCTGGTCTACAAAATAAGAGCCCATCAGAGAAAACCACTTTCTCTGCTGTAAAACTAACGAAATAACAGAAACAAAGGGTGAAAAATATTTTCTTCAAATGAAACAGAAAGGAAAAGAAAAAAGATAATTAAAAAATACTGTGTTTTACAAAACTAATTGGAGTAAACTCTGAAATAATGTTATATAACTGTCTTTTGTCTGTGGTTGTTTTTTCACCCTAACTAAGAAGAAAAGAAACACTTTTTCTAATCTTTTTAATTCCACACTTCAAGTTAACACAAAAATGTATATGTTTGTAATGAAACTGAAGCTAAGCACTTAAAAACAATATAAACTAAACTACTGAACACGCTTTAAAACTAATTAAAGCTCAAATGCTGTTGCAAACATTAAAATTGAAACTCATCTAATGCTGCCTGGCTGAATGTGTCCTGTGCTACTGTGTCTTCTGCCCACTGGGTGTCACTATTGTCTGTTATTTATAGAAGCTGAACAGTTCAGTCTGGTGGTTTTTGGCTTCATGCTCCTATAAACACTTCTAATACAGTTTTATTTGAGGAGGTGTGAAAATGTTCATGAATCAGCACTGTCTTATCTGCATGTTTGTGCTTTTTTGGGGGGTTTCCCAGCCCTCAGTACAGGGGCATATCCAGGACAGGTCCAGGGAGGAGCATATGGTAAGACATTTAAACATGAAGCAGCAATAAAATCAGTGAAAAATACTACATTGCACTCAAAATATAATTCACACAATGCAGAAATAGACTATTGGGCATACACATATGCGCCTCTGACAGGGAATAATGCAAATTTTACTGAAACTTGTGAGCAGTTAATAAATTGTGAGGAAAGGTATTAATACAGCACTGTAGTCGTAGTCATTATACATTCAAGTGGTTCCTATCACTGTTTTGCTATCATATATAATGCTGTACTTATTTATATATGTATATGTTGTAGTTTACTCATGTAGATATTTAACATTTAAAGACCCAGTGCTACTTTTCTGGCAGTTTTCTCTCCATTTAATGTTTCTGTCATGATTTAGCACCCTTTGTTAGATTATTATCCTCAGTATTTTACATTTCTCACTGAAAATGTTGTGTTTTCCTACATTTAGTTTACTGCTCATGTAGATGTTCATAAAAGCTCAGAGTAAATTTAAAGGTCATTGCATCAGAAACAGAGAAAAGTGGAGAAAAATGACTTTTTTCAGCAAACACGTCATTAACTAAACATCAAATAAGTGTCTTCATTGGTTTTACTTGTGAATCAGTGTTGCAGAGGAAGAACGTCCAAATGGGTCATATCTGATGATCATGTAAAGATGACAAACTGCATTTTACACCAATTATTGGATCAACGTGTAGTAAACAGTTTAGATCAGTAGATGGTTTTGGTCAGTGGTGGATGTTTGGGTGTTTTGGGTTAAAACTCAGCTTATTAGAGCCACTCTATAACCTGTTGGTAGTTTAATCTACAGCAATGCATCATATTCCATCATTATTTAATGTTTGTAGCATCAGTGTCTTATCAGAACCAAGTATATGTAAAAACAAACAAACAAACAAACAAACTTTTAATGAGCTGAGAAAACCAGTTTTGATGATGCCTTTTCCAGCAGATCCAAGGGTTTCTAAATAGTTTATGTAGCTTATGAAGGAGGGAATTCTGTTTATCACTAACTTTCAAATATGCATTTGGAAATGTGGTTTTCACTGGACAGATCAGATAAGAAATTGTTCAAATTAATAGACTGATTCATGAAAAACTACAAAGCACTTAGCTCAAATTCTGTTTCTGCATCTCCATAAATTTTCATTCAAAAGCATTTCTTTTTGAGAAACCACTCCATTGAACCACCCAACAGGCAGAAGGGAAACAACCTTTACTCATAAAGCTGTCCAGATTTATTTTCCATGGCGTCTGAAGCCCCTCTCGTTTCTCTTCAGGAGCCCTCGGTGCAGGATTGGACCCGACTGGTGGAAAGTATGGTGAGCTGCTCTGACATGACCTCATCCTTCTGTCACACTCTTAGTCACATTCAGTCCACATGCATGAGTCAGTGTTGAACTAGTGAATTCAACAGAGCTGGGTGGAAAGACACAAGATCTGACTCAGTTTGTGATGTTACTTTTTTCTGCAGGAGGCGGAGCTGCTCAGCTTCCTTATGGTGGCGCTCCAGTGATTCCTACTGGACTGGAAGGTAAAAGATGGACCTGTCTGGGTACTTTCACTTCCAACATTTATATGTGCACAAACATCTGTAGTACATAGAATAGAATAGAATAGAATAGAATAGAATAGAATAGAATAGAATAGAATAGAATAGAACTTTATTGTCATTGCACATAACAAAATTACATTCCAGATTACAACCAACCAAGATCACATAAACACAGACATAAACATGGGGGTACAGGTACAGTTGTAACTAACAATTCGCAGAGACTGCACCCCGTTTTCGCAGATGAGAAGGGAAACAACAGGGATTTGAGGTGAGAAAAAAAAGACAAATACCAACCTGTAGTCATACACTACGTGTTGGTATTTGTGAAAAAAAAAAAAAAAGCCTCTGGCAGGAAGCCCAACAAAACAATAGTTTCACACAGGACCAGCACGTGATGATCTGGGAAGGCATAGTACAGTAAAAGTAAAATATTGTTCTAAGACTTTCTTTTTCTCTGTAGTATTTTGAGCATTCTTCTTCTTCTTCTTATTATTATTATTCTTATTGTTCTTATTCTTATTCTTATTCTTATTCTTATTCTTATTCTTATTCTTATTCTTATTCTTATTCTTATTATTATTATTATTCTTATTCTTATTATTATTATTATATGTGTAGAAACACTTATATGTTGAACAGTATTATGAAGTAAAATATTGGAGCTTTTTTCTGTAGGACTTTGAGATTTATATTATTATAATTATGATTATTATTGTTGTTGTTGTTATTGTCAAAGCCACAGGGTCAAGTTTTCTTCTTATTGTAAATCAAATTCCTTTTTACAGAAAACAGGTACATGAATATGACATGCTCTTATAACCACATACACCTTCACTGGAAGGTAAAACCTGAACATGTCTGTGTACCTTTATTTGCAACTTTTATATGTGCAGAAACACTTGTATGTTGAACAGTGTTATAAAGTAAAATATTGGATTAAGACTTTTTTCTGTCGGACTTTGAGATTTTTTTGAGTGGAAAGTGCTTTATAAAGTTTATGATTATTATTATTATTATTATTATTATTATTATTATTATTATTATTATTATTATTATTATTATGCATTTGGCAGATGCTTTTTTCCAAAGCGACTTACAAAGGGAAGCACAACAGCTGAGTTCTCTCTAATATTTATTTTAATTATTATAATTTTTGTCATTATTATAATTTGTATTATTATTTGTTCGATGGAACTTTGGTGACATATATCTTGACTTTCTCACTACCATACCCATTTCCTATTGTTTTATTAATTTCACCTGTACCACTTCAAAGCTCATGTTTCGTGACATTAAACGTGTCGTTTGTCCCTGAGGTGATGGAGCCTACCCATACGCTGCTCAGCATCTCAGCCTCGAGGCCGAAAATGCTAAAGCCGCAAGCAAATACGGTAAGATTTTTTTTTTTTTCCTGAGGTGTGAAATGTGAAAAAAATGATATGATAGAACCTGGAGTGTTCTTCTGAAGGGGCAGGGTTGGTCTGAATTGAACCTCCATAAAACCAGGAAGTCTGTGTTTGCAGGATGGCCGGTCAGTGAAGGCAACAGGTGAAACACTGATCATAAAAACAGAAAAGAACATTGAAGACTAGCTTTAAGATGTAGAAGTAACCCTCACTAATGAGTCATTTACCATGAATGATATCAGTGTTTGGAGGGTTTTGTTTCTTGTCCCTGTTGAACTGATGACACAGGACATGGCTCTAGTGGTTTGAGTTAAGTGTGTACTATGAAACTGTGGTGTGTTTGTGCTTTTGTTTCTGGGTTTTATCTCTCCGCACACACCCCTGTCTGTTTTGACTTGTCTTTGTTGTTGAACTGAGGTTTGTGTTTGTATTTATGTGTTGTTTCAGGAGCTGGAGTGCCATATGGACCTCAGCAAACAGGTACATTTTAGTCTTATATAAACACATCCAGTCCAACTTTAACCTTTTCATGCTTTTCTTGAGTGTTTTTATTCCTCCTTATGAATGAAAAAAACAGCGTCATTCAGTTTTTTTTCTCATGGATTTACAAAAATGTTATTCTTGAGGCAAAGAAGCATGTATTTAACCCTTTCATGCATACTGGTCACTACAGTGGAGAGCTATTCTACACCTGTTTGCGTTTATATGTATGAACTCTGTTGTTTTAGTTTCGTATCAGCCAACACATTGGACGCTCATGCATAGAGCCGACCCAAGCCTCCGCTGGGCCCTAAGCAAAATTGGATTTGGGGGCCCTTTATTTTGTTTTTTCCTTTTTTATTTTTTCTCCTCTTCCTCTTTCCTCTTCTTTCTTTTTTCAGCCCCAGAAGGGTACATCCTTTTTTGTGACATTGTTTTGATTGGAAGTACTCGTGAGTTGGATGCGTAGTGCGCACCACACAGCAGGAAGAACACATTATGGTGCAACAGAGTTTTCACATTTAAAGAGAGGCAGAAAGAATCACGAGGCCTTCATCAACAACTGTTTTTTTTTATTTTTGTACAATAATATAATTTTGATTGTATATAAATCATCATTCATACGTACAAAAACAATTGTTCTTGCCCCCCCCTCCCCCTGAGTAGCCACGGGGCCCTAAGCAGGTGCTTAGTTACTTGCCTTGGGCCAGCTCTGCTCATGCATCATCAAAAACACTGCAATTAATAACATGACTGTACCTTTGCTGTCCTTGATAAACCTGATCTAACATGTTTGAGTGCAATTGGTTGTTATTATTATTAGACTGTAATTAACAACAAAAAGTTGTGGGGTTTTTTGTGTATTATCTCCATGAAGTGAGTAATGACTAATATTAGATTATGTTTGGGTTTTTTTATTGGTGAAATTAGTGAACCAGGCGACAAAAGACAGACATAAAGAAAGCATACATACAGAACAAAACAACACAAACACCTGACTATCCTACAGTAAGTCATTCACAATACACTCACTATCAAAATGCAACTGCTTTAGAGTATGTGAAAATGTGAGAAAACATCAGATTAGCTTACTTAACCCTTTCATGCATGAATTATGACAACTTTAATCAAGATTTTTTTTTTTCCTGAGTGTTTTTATTCCTCTTTAGGTATGAAAAAAACAACATGATTGAAAAAAGTTTATGAACCTATTTTTCATGGAGTCACAAAAATATCCACTCAGCTGGACCCCATGTGTTTAATTTCAGAGGCAAAGAAATATTATTTACTGGTAAACTGGGAGAAAACTATGAAATAAAAACATTTTTAATGCTGCTAATCTGATGTTTTCTCACATTTGAATATACTCTAAAAGTAGTCATTACTCACTTCATGATAATATGCAAAAAAAAAAAAAAACAAACCCAAAAAAACAACTTCTGCACCAAAGGTGGACACACTAAATATGGACATTTATGGGGATTATTTATCAACAAGGACTATTTTGTTATTCCAATTGGTCATTTTCTGTTTGAATAACAATGGAATTGTTTGTTAGAAACAAGTTTTTGATAAACTATGAAGTTATTTATGTTTTCTCGTTTTCATGACAGGTGGAAGAATACATTTGTACGGTGGCCGAGACCCGCCATTGCTGCAAATTAAAGAAACGATTCAAATAAAAAAAACACGCTGCAAACAAAAAGATAACGATGCCAATATAAAAACCGCTGCAAACAAAAAAGGAAACGATGCAAACAAAAAGTCACAAAGGAAGTGAGTCACCGGGGACTGTTTTTGACGGTGCACTGGTGTTAACTCGTGTGAGAGGAGAAGAAGAGGAGACAGCAGAAGAATGAAGTAAGTGAACGTTTTGGTGTTTAATGCATGGACGTATGGTATTATTATAGATCCATGGTTTAATGTCGCTTCGTGTACTTTTCAATTTGTTATTTGGTACGGCCATGTAGCCCCTGGTTTCACATGAAGTTGAACTGGAGGATGCCAGTGTGCTCTTAGCTTCAGATAACAGTGAAACCTGTGTCCACAGACTACTCACCAGAGGAGAATAGTCCGGTTACTTTACTCATAGTCATAGACCATACGCCCATGCATTAAACAACAAAACTTTCACTTACTTCATTCTTCTGCTGTCTCCTCTTCTTCTCCTCTCACATGAGTTAACACCGGTGCACCGTCAAAAACAGTCCCTGGTGACTCACTTCTGTTGTGACTTTTTATTTGCATCGTTTCCTTTTTTTGTTTGCCGCGTTTTTTTTATGTGCAGCGATGGCAGGTCTCGGCCACCGTACATATATAGACACCTGAAGTGTACATGCACAACAAAACACAACGTAATACAACTCAGAAATGAGTTACCCCTTGCCTCCTCTTCACAGGAAGGGGTAATAAAAAAGTATAAAACATGGTTATAAACTCTATTATCTTTAGTGGCCAGTGATGCTAGGAGGTTCTCGGGGAAGATTTGTTAATGAAGCAGATCAACTCCTTTTTGGTGAAATAAATTATTTCTAAGAAGGAAAAAGCAGGTGCATTATTCCATACTTTGGGGTCCAGAATGCAAAAGTGTAATCACTTTTAGTCCTTCAGATGAAAACAGTGGGGAGGGTTCATATTCAGGGTTCTCCACAGAAATTTATCGTATCTTGGCAGCGACAGACCGTTGATCGCAGCGTTTGGCACACAAGGTTTTCTGGCCGCTCATCTTCTGCTACACAGGCCATGGCCACCGCCAAGGATGCAACAAAAAATGCAGAGATTGTTCTCTGGTCATCAGGCTTTGTATAATGCTTGTGCTTCATCATGTTTTGGGAAGAAAGTCTCATGCTAAAACCTCACGATAGATGCAACTTCGCGAGATTTCAAAGGAAAAACAACACGGGACTGGAAAATTAAGCACGTGCCTGCAAATCCAATGGATTTTGGTAGATTTTAGCAAAACTATCAGGGGAAAACAGAAAAAAAACCCCACCCTAAATTAGAAAATGAGTATAGCGGTGCTGAGCTAGCAGTATACTGAAGCAGTGCTGTTGTTCCATCGTCTGGGGAGAACCCTGAGATTTAATCATTAAAATTACACAGCCTGGTAGAAAAAAAAAAAAAAAGAGTCCAAAAGGTATAAACATTCCATTGGATCATTCCTGCAGCGATTACCATGTTTCAACTGCAAAAGCAACTTAATCTCAATAATTAATGGCTTCTCATTTCTTAAGTGACCGTGATGGAAGACCTATCCTGTGGTTCAGACGGTACAAATTACAAACCACCACTAAAACTGGAATAAAAAGGCGATGGAGACACACTGGTGAACCATCGACTTCCAGACGATTAAGATAAAAACAATTTTACAAATTCAAACATTAGAACATATGGTTGTGCTTCATACTGACAGGTGGAGCTTTTTATTGATTTATTTTTATTTATTTAATCTTTATTTAGCAGGGATGATACCTCAAGCATTGCCACCAAAAGGGAAAATGTAATGCATATCAGATGTGTAGCTTCAGCTAATTTGCAGGCTTTTGAATACTATTAAATAATATAATAAACACAATAAAACAATATACTCAACACAATAAAAATACAATAAAAAATATTCACTTTGAACTGAATAGGTAGAAATAGCTTTGTGATCTTCAGAAAAGCACGTGTTAGTGAGATTAATTAGAAATAAAGGCAAGAAATCATTCACTGTGTTTTAATTGGAAAGGGTCATGTGATCTGATGAGTCTTTACTGAGCCTATTCTGGAGTGATTACCCATCATGCCTTGTGTTTAAGCCTGTGGGGTCAGTGTTCGGATCTGGGGTTAGTTCAGTTGGTATTTGATTCACTTGTAAATTAGAAAACAATTATCTGTATTCTGGAAATCACGTGAGGGGGATTTGAGAAACACTGATCTAAATGTGACTTTTTTATGGCATCCTGTCGCTGACCACTTGGGGGCGCTCACAGACGACCACACTTTGACTATCACTGCTTTAGAGTCTAGCAATCCGAGCTGGACCGAGCCTCAGTTGGATTTTGGGACCCCTCTAGTTAGTTTTTTTTCATTTTATTTGCATCGTTTTCTCCTCTTCCTCTTGCTTTTTTCAGCCCCAGAAGGGTACGTCCTTTTTTGTGACATTGTTTTGATTGGAAGTACTCGTGAATTGGATGCATAGTGCACACTACACAGCAGAAGGAGTTTTCACATTTAACCCTAGAGCACAATTCTCGGGTGATTTTGACCCGAGCAAATGTATTTACATGATTTTCAATATGCTGCGTTTGTCTGAGTGTCAGTGAGTCTGTGCCTCCACCAGGGAAGTCTCACATGTCCCAGGAATGGGTGGAGCAAAGACCAAGTTTACAGTATCATGATAATTTCTTTTTTTTTTTTTTTTAGGAATTTTTGTTCTCAAATTCCTAAAGTTTCAGTAATTTTGGGGCATTTTTAGGGTCTTCCCTTAACATTTTTTTTTTTCATTTTATTGGACATATCACAGTTGATAATAAAAGAAAACCACTCTAATTTCTCATGTGTTGTCATATTTTTACCCATTTTTATAATAAGCACTTTTTGTTGGGTATATTATATCGGGTAAAATTCACCTGCCGATAGTGATGGTGTTACTTTTTATAACCAAAGTGTTCTAGGGTTAAACAGAGGCAGTAAGAGTCACTAAGCCTACATCAACACAGAAAAGTGTGTTTTTCTACAACATTATAATTTTAATTGTATATGCAAAACTTTTTTTTTTTTCTTAATTGCTCTTGGGGGTTCCCCAGTAGCTGTGGGGCCCTAAGCAGGTGCTTAGTTCGCTTATGCCTTGGGCCGGCTCTGCTATCAATCATAGAATTTTTCAGTTAGTCTGCTTTAACCTGCAGTATTTTGTGTGTCTTTGTACAACTGTAAAGCCAAGAGTCCAGCCGTACTATATAATAACGAATATTCCCTGTACTAATACCACCTATTGTAGTATTACATCACCACAAATCCCAGCAGCGGGAATACAGTGTCTACCTGGAAAAAATAAAAAAGCAAATCTTAATAACTGTAGGGGCTGCGTAAAGGTTAATATGATCAACTGTGATAGAAATGGCCATCTTAATCACTATAATTACTTTTAATTTAGATTAAGATGCAGTCACCTGCAGCTGTTCCCTGACATTTAACTAATACTGACACTTTGGCTCTGATGTGACATTATTAGATGGATGGTTATACGTAAAACTCCGTTCCAGTTAATCTGGGTACAAGGCAACACAAAAGCTTTAAATGGTAACCAGCGGTGAGGATTTAATGTATTCACGAAACAGTGATTTGATTTTTAAGCCGTACAGACTTCAAACTTCCATCTGCTTTTTGGCGATCATGTGACCCAGACCTCGTTGTGAGCTGACGTTCATCAGTTCTTAATTAACAGTGTAATGTCGCTTTTCCAAGTTTAATGAGTTGCTGGGATTTAGTTGGAAGATGGCGCCCGCTGCTCTAATTCTCACTGTTCCTGGAAAATCCATTTTATTTGTGTTGTTTGTTTAACCCC